>JZLH01S0379373.1:18127-33086 GCA_001188425.1 Eucidaris tribuloides
TCAATACAAAAGAATATCTGGAAAGCACTGAAACGGCGAAAAGTAGCCCCCGAAAAGAAAATTGTATTTTTTTCCCTGGGATATAACCCCAACCCCCGGGATTTACGCCAGTGGATTTCAATTCCGTTCACTCTATATACGATAGCACTAGGTGGGGATTCAAAAGTTCTGTACAGAATTTTAAAATTCATTGAATATGCTAATTTATGTGCATTTTTCTAAAATCACAAAAAAAGCTTCTGCTTTATTAGTAAACCAATGTTGTTGTTTTTTAATCTGGTAGAGCTACATAAAGTAAACAGAATAACCTCTACATGAAATTCTGCAATTTGTCAAAAAATATTTATGCTAATTTATGCGAAATCTATTCGGAAAACACTGAAAATGCTTCCTCATTATTTTGTCAACGGATTTTGATTTTTTTTTTCGTCTGGTATAGAACTACATGAGGTTCGTCGAACGTCTACACGGAAATTTGAAATTTTGACAAGAAAATTATCTGCATTAATGTATGTTAAATTTATTCGAAAATCACAAAAAAGGGTGCTTCTTTTCCTTCATTTGTTAACCAATTTTGTTATTTTGTTGTGTGTATGGGTGTGTGTTTCATCAGGTAGAGGTGTAGAGCTACATGAAGTGCATTAAACTGCTGCACAGAATTTTTAGATGTTGTCTCTGATATTATTTACGCTAATTTATGGGACATTTATCGATAATCACAAATATGCTTTTTCTCCCTCATTTGTCGAACGATTTTGATTTTTTCTTCATCTGGTAGAGGTACATGAGGTACACAGACTTCCTTTGTGGAATGTTAAAATTTTGTCCAGAGAATAAGTTAATCTAATTTATGCAAAATTTATTTGAAAACCACTAAAAGTGCTTCTTTCTTGCAATTTTCGATTTCCAAATACACTTGTTATTTAATCATTACAGTTACCCTGGTGAAAATTCAAAAATTGCTTGAATTTCTTTACCAGATGCCAGATGAGCACCACATCACTGATGTGCTTGTTATTTCTGTAGAACTATAATGAATTTACCCTGAATTTATTTTTAACGATAAGCACAAGCAGAATGCTACCGTCCATTTAGGTCTGTTGATTCTCATTCACTTTCATCACTGAAGTGTATAAACATACACCAATACGAATATATTCTGCTTAATCGGCCAAAATATCTGATTCAGTGCCTTAATAATACAACTTACTATGATTATAGACTATAGTATGATTAGTGGAGAACTCATTTGAGCGTTTGAATTGAGTAATGTCTGTTTCTGGAAAATTATTCATACCCATCTATTCGTTCATTGGGTCATTTCCACTAACCCCATCATGATCCACTATTTACACACTAACTCAGTAAAAATGATGCATGCTGTTACCAAAACGGATAAATTGGGAAATAAAATATAAAACCTTGAATTCATTGATATCATGGCTTTCACTAAACGTGTGGAGTTTGGATTTTTTGTGAATTTTATGAGTTGAAATTCAAGTATTGACATTTGTGACCTCCAAATCGCCAACTTTTTAGGATTTGAGGGCCAAAAATATTTCAAATCATCAAATCGTCATTGAATCTGAACTCTTTGACCACTGAAACCCCCAAACCTAAGTTTGAGCTACCTGTTGGAAAAACTACGAAAATGTAATTTTCAAATGGCCGCCGGTGGCCATTTTGGATTTGGGGTAATCATATGTGCGACAAAATGTTTCCTCTGAATACTAAGCATACTAATTGCCCATCACTAAACTCAGTGTAATCAGAGCTTTTATTATAGCCCAATATTAAGCATATACCATGAAATTGAACATTTGACCTTCGTGACCCCAAATTGGCAGCCATCATGGATTTGACGGGCAAGACTAAGTCAAATCATCAAATTGACCTCGGATTTAGATTTCTTGACCTCGAAAACCCCAGAATCAATATTCTGAGCAGCGCTGTAGGCCAAACAACCAATAATGTATTGTTCAAAATGGCCGCCGGCGGCCATTTTGGATTTTGAATTCCGCCCACACTTTTGCAACTGGCATACCCGCTAAATTTTTGATTTAGACCTCTAAGAAGACAAATCCACCGAGAAACGGACCTTCGCGCTCAACGGTCACGGAAGTGCACCAGATGACCCAACTACTACGGCGGGGGGGGGGGGGGCACGTGCCCCCTCCCAATCGTCCGGCAAAAAAAAAAAAACGAAAGGGAAAAAAAGAAAAGGAGACAAAAGAAAAGAAATCCGGGGCTAGCCGTGATAGAAATTGGTCTTAAATCACCTTTGGAACTAGTCTTATTGGAGTCCTCCTGTAAATTATACTTGTTCTTTTATTGCAAACTTACTGAAAACTGCTCAATCTATGAGCTATGTTTGTTTACTCAAATTAGTTACAGCGAAGGTTTGTGTAACAACATAAATATTAGGGTGGTCTCACGTTTATTGTTAATCGTGGCAGAGATGGCATATCCAGTTCAGCTGCTTTTTCCATTTCGCAAGACATCTACTAGTCTGACTGCCAGACCATTATTCTGGAATCAACAGCCAAACCTGTCTTCAGAATAATAGTCTGGCAAAAGTCACACATTTTCAGTTACATATAAAAATCTACAAAAATAGCCATCCCAGAGAAGATTTACGAGTTCTTATTTGTCAGGGCTGCAGTGATGTAATGTGATTAGGCGACCCCTGAGGCAAGAGCCTGGGCATGGGCTCACTGCTTACCTCCCAAGACCATAAGTGATTGACACCTTGTGTCAAAAACAGATGGTAAAACAGTTTGTATATGTGAGTAGTCCCAGCCTTATCTGATCACTGTAATGAGATCTTTACACTGGCTTAGTTCTTAATTTGTTTGCATGGTAAAGAGAGTCAGAAAAAGGCCCATACAATGCAGTGGAAGTAAATGGACTATCCAGGAGTTTTGAAGAAATCTTGTCAGAAAAACAAGAGATAAGTTAAAAGCCCCCAAACCGTTAGCCCCTGCTTCGCAGGGGAGGTCTGATATTCAGACTAGACATCTACATGAGGTAAAGTCACTCTTCTCCAGAGTGATGTAGTCCCACGGGGGTGGGGGGAGGGGTACTCACGTATATATTTGGTATACGGGGATATGCCGCTGGGAAGGGTGACTTTTTCAAGAAAAGTCATTGGACATATGTCCCCTTTTCATCAAAAAGGCGCTTAGACATGGGTCCCATTTTTTTTCGGCGCGCTTCGCGTGCATTTATGAAACACTCACAAATTTCAAATGTCAAAATCAGCAATTCATAATAACAAAATTACTCCACAGGGGCAAAAAAGAAGTCTCAAAGTGGAGTGCTTTTTAATTATTGTCCATTTAAAAAAAACAATAGTGTTATCAGAGGGGTAAATTAAGCTCATAAACCGCTACCCCTGACCCCCGCCGGAACTCTAGGGATTGTAGGCGGGTCCCTGAACCGTGCCTGTTAGGATGATTGGTCCCGTTTTCTTGATATACCCACCCCATGGAAAAAAATCTGAAAAAGGGTGTAAATAAACACTTATATTTCCGTTTCATTCTCGCATTATAGTGCAAGTTATTTGTAATTACTTTGAAAGAATACACCACAAAAACGCGTTTTTTTTCTTGGATTTTCAAAGTTTCCCAAACCGCTCGCTCGCTACGCTCGCTCGCGGAGATGTTTTTTTTGAAAACTAAATATGGAAATGGCATGTTTATTACAAAAATGGCTAAAAAGTTTTTACACTTTAACAAAAAATGGCAAAAAAATTAACATTTCAGTACCAATATACCGCACATTTGGCGTACGCAGCATTTTAAATCCACCATCTGAAAATACCGTTTCGAGCGAGCGACTGGGTGCCCCTCCCAATGAGTGGACCCACGGTACGCCACTGTCCTAACAGTTTCTACTGGTTTGAAATCATTGCAACATTCATGTTTGTAATGGTTTCTAATGGTTTGACCTCACGGTTCCTCTTGACCATGTGATGATAAAGACATATACAGTAAATTGGTGATATTCAGTCCATGTTGTTGGGAATGGAACCGTCCATTCCACCATCCCTGAACACAATGGGTTCTTGTAAACTAGAAGAGGATGGTAGACACACATCGATGGAATAAAATCTAAGTAAGCGTATCCATGTAACATCGGTGACAGACTGATAACATCATACGTTATTCCTTCTTGATAGAGAATATCCACGAATGTCATATCCAGTCTATGAAGAAAGCAAACAAAGGCACAATATTGCGAAACATCAAACGAGGTAAAAGTGTAGTGTGGGTTAAGAAATGCACACAAATATATCTGGTCATCACAATACTTTCTTTCTCTTTTCGTTCTTTGTGGTTCCTTCCATTTGCTGCTTTGTATTTTTTTTACTCTGTTAAGGATACGGAAATTTGCATCCAGGTTTGCTGAGTAACACCTTGGATTTCATTTTGTAAGTGCTCAATGACGTGATATGAGATCACGATAAGATCAATGGATTCAAAACGTTTACAAAAATGTTACCATATGATGAAAAGAAGTATTGAAAAAGCACAATCCAAGGTGTGTACCCTGCAAATAAATCTGTCACTATTACCTCCCCACCTGCACTATACAAACCATTAAAATAGCAATGATGTAATTGAGAGCTGTCACAAATGCCTCAAAAACATGTAGACACATATACCAAAGTATACACAGACGGAAGTGTTTCCAGGCTGGAAGAAATTGTCTTTAATTTATTTACTTTAGGAGAAACAAGCATGCAAAGAGGTTTTGAATTACATTATGATCATGAAAAAAATTGAGCACACACAAAGCTAATGTATATAACAAATTTTGATATATACATGATAGCTATTGTTTGACGAGGGAAAAAACATTTGACTATAACATTTTCACAGCAGATACCTTGAACTATGTACTTGATTCTTGAATGATTTCATACAGAAATGAAGATTGCTTTCAAAATTGTTATCTTACTTTAACAGCTCATTAAAGAAATATGGAAATTAGACCTCGCCTATAATTTGGGATCTTCACCAGGTCATCAACGGGGTCAAATGTTATATACGTTAACAGAAATCTCACCATTCGTTTTGAGACATCAGCGTTGCTGATGTCATGTCTTCTGATTTATTGCTGACTGACATTGGATTCTGACGGGTTGTGGACAAGCTTTAAAGATTGTGTCATTGATTTGCACGTCAAAAAACATCTATATGAATCAAATCAGCTGAAATCATATCCAATGTGAAGATTAATATAAATAAACACCTCTCATAGAGACTTGGGGGTATAATATTGCAGTTTTGCGCTGCACATCCTCGGACGGATTAACACTCTCATCCTTTTTTAAATTTGCTCAGGAGCAAATTCAAAAATCCGCGACGTCAAACGGTGCACGTGCCTGCCTGCCAAAATGTCCCGATCAGCCGTTAGCCAAAGGTCGCGCAGGGATAGACCGCATTAACCAATCAGAGGCTGCGCTGGTTTGCTACGCGTGCACAGTAACCGCAATTCGCAGTTGGACATCAAATGAAACTCACAGAAAGAAACAATTCTGGTAAAATGTCGTTATTGTTTTTCTCATAAAACAACACAATTCATGACGTCATGGATCTCAGACTTTCAACACACCATTTGTAAGTACTAAACTACCGTTTGGTATTGATAATGAAGGGAAGTAATGGACTTGCACATCCCTGACATCAATCTTTAAAAGGCAAAGTTCACCCTGACGTCAAGTTGATTCTAATTAAAGCAGAAAAATGAGAGAAACGTATTAAAGGTATCGGCTAACATTTACCACAGTTAAAAAAATCTGAGCCACATGATTCCCCATGCAACCAGTGTCTTTGATGAGGTCTGAAAATGAAGCCCTGAAAAAATTGCATTTCAAAATGATTATTTAGTGCTTTAAAAAAGTGAAAATCGTAAGTTGACCAGATTCACTTGCCCATTTTCTCCCATAGACTTACTGTGTGTACACCTAGGCTATTAAAACTCGCCCCGAGTTTTAATTGTTTATTCATGCATAACTTGCCATCGGCAGTGTAACTTTCCAAACTTTTGTATTCTAGGGTGTTTATTTGTCCATTTGAACACTACTATGTAGTTCAGATATCAAAGTTTGACAGTTTTTAAATTGAAGCTCCACAATGTTAGCCTATCACTTTAATGAAGGTGTGACGAAAATCCACCAAACAATAGCAGAATTATGAACTTTCATAGTTTTAAATTTGTGACGTCACATGCGAGCAGCTCCCCCATTGTCATGTAATATAAGTTCCATTAAGTGCCACTTTCTCAGAAAATTGACAATTATGTTACCTGTGCGTTCAATATATAATTAGAAACATTATTTCAAACATGCTTCTATGAAAAATAGACATTCAATTATCATGAACCAATAAAAAGTGACAATTATTGAATTAATATTACATGACATATGGGGAGCTGCTCGTATGTGACGTCACAAAATTAAAACTTTGAAAGTTCATAAATCGGCTTGTCTTTGGTGGATTTTCGCCAAACTTTCATTGGTATGTTTCTCCCATTTCTCCCGTTGTTCTGCTTTTATTAAAATCAACTTGACGTCATGATGGACATTGCATTTAAGTCTTAATCGACAGCAGAATATAAATAACCTGAAGCATTTAATAGAAAGAAGAAAATGTTTGTTGAATTCACCTATATGGCTTCGTAACTATTAGTCATAGAAAAGTTCTGTTCATAATAAAGTAAAGGTTAAAATCATTAATCATTAGTAACAAAATAATTATGATAATAATCACATTATTTAATTTGCAAAAGTTACAAAATGACAGGTGCACTGGACATAATTTATGTGTTTTAGAATAGTGAATTATTTTCATCTTTAACGATCAATAATTACTAAAAAGATTATGAATGTAAAAAAAAATAATAAAAGAGTATTTCATGGAAAAATTAATAGATATTTAACATTTATAGTAGTTTACGGTATAATAATGCTTTTTAAAGTAGGGTATTGATCGATAGTCATAAAACATACACAATTGCACGGGCATCTTTAAATCAATGTATTGAAATAGGGGCAAGGGGTAGGAAAATATCCAAATACGATTTAAACCATAAAGGCTTTATCTAAACTGTCACCCAGACTTGTTTCAAGAACAAACACTTTAGATTAACGTCATCGTCAGCTTTCACCTCATTTCAGTGAATGCATTAAAGAAAGTGCAATGTCGGTGTAAGAGACTTACTGTACACGTCTAGCGTCATGGTGATAACAGGAAGTCACGCCAACCACGTCACTTCCTGTCCTGCCAAATTTGTAGGAATCCTTTGCCACCTCTTTTGACAAGGCAGTGGACTGTGCATTGATGAACCATGAACAGATCAATTGCCAGAATCGATATGGTGGAAAATTATTCCTCTTCTACTGCTGTGTTGGCTGTACTTGCCGACTTGTGTGTGATGTTGTACGTGTGAGTAACCTGCTGTGACGGTCCTGGGTTTTATAGAAAGGTATCAGATAAAGAACCAGTTTTAAATAGTTCGTTCTAGGTTTATCGATACCGAAACCGAGACCGAGGCCAATTTGCCATCCTCGTATACAAAACTGCAACATGACCTTAAATACTTTTAACTTTTCTTACATTAGTATGGAAATGATATGATAATACACGAGTCAACACAAGTAATATCTGTATTGGACCTGGCCTTTCAACTGCAAAATCTAATCAGTGTATTTTGTGTATCGAAGTACGCAAGTGTCTTCACCCAATTTTAATTGCCCTTTAGCGTTTCATAAGTTTTGGTAACAAGTTAGTGATGGGATAATAACCGAGGGACAAATGGACATAGAGAAGGCCAAAATACTTGACAAAAACAAGATACCTTCACCGTCTTCAGCTTGGAGGTATAACGACTGACAATGTGGAAAGTACTGTCCAAATCGAGTCCTTTATTATGTTTACTCAGCTTCATCACGACGCCAAGAATTATGAAGTTGCACGTGGAGGTTCCAGTTAATCCAAAAGATATAACTGCCTCAATACATCGATATGATCCACAGAGTGAAAGGGCTCAAATTCATCATAAAATAATTGTATGACTTCAGACAATACTGACTTGGGAGTATAATGATTACTCGTTTACAATCACAGAATAATTGGTTTTGGTGTATGCACATATACATGGACCGGTGATACACTATGTCTCCAATATCAGTACTTTGCGCCAACAAGACAAATTTTTGGTCTTTTGTTAAAAACTACAAGAAAAAACTTACCGTCAATCGGTACTGATTCTTCAGTTTATTACAGTGTCACCCAGAAATCCCCAAGATGAAAACACCTACACAGCAGGATTTGTTGTTACCTACATTGTAGGTTTGGCATAAAATAATTTAGTTTGTATAATTGGCAACTGATGTACTATTGTACATCTTACTTCGCGAGAACTATTGGAATCGTAATTGACTCACCGGCTGATTCATGAAGGATCTCTACTTGAATTCCACCGCCGCTTGCCTGATGGATGCTACGAAGGTAGGCGACGAGTTGGCCTTTGGGGTGAGCACCACAGTACCAAATCCTACACACAAACAGCAAGCACAGTTACGGTGAATGGATTAACTCCGTGCCAATATGTATTTGTCAAAGCGAAAGCTATCAGATTTTTTTGTCTCACCCTGCGACAAAATATGCGTACATTAGAGTTATATGACATTGCCAACATCAACAGCATCGAATAGCCCATACATTTTGGAGCATTGATTCTCTTCGGGACCTAACCCCCCCCCCGCCAAAAAAAAAATACAAATTATACACATTTTTCTCTTAGCAGTTTGTACATTAAGCATGAATATATTCCGAAATGGATTCATTATTTTATTCTTTTAGACAATTATTGCTACCAAATGCACATATGTTTAATATTTTCAATTGTAAATTCTCCATATACCAAGCTGACGTTGAGTACGGCATACTGATTTTGTATCAGGTTGCGTATATGTTCAATTTTCCGACTAGTTCATTTCTGTATGTCAATTGTACGTGATAAATTGTGCAATATAAAGCCCACCTCACACTACACAATCGGTCAACGGTCCGATTTCGGAAGAAAATGGAATAGCGTTTGATTTAAATATTTCAAGATATCACAATTTATCTATTAAGGTTCTGAATAGTCATACAGATAGTAAAACCGAAAGTATGGCGCGATTAAAACTCTCTAGTGGGAGGAAAAGCCAAATCAGCTCCGAATCGTAGTGATGTCAAAGATTGAGTCCTACGATTGTCTACGATTTGAAAATAATTTGGCCATTACTCTAAGTTCAAGGCTGAAAGCGCACCAAAAATCCCATTTTTAGTATTCATATATCGTTCAGAACCCGAACTGAATAAGTTTTCTTGGTTAAAATGCACATATTAAATGCTACTGCAATTTATTGCCAAAGTCGGATCGTAGCCGATCGGGAAGTGTGCGGTGTCCTTTACACAACAACTCCGTTATCATGATTTTGCTATCACAGTGATAAACCTTATTTCTTTGCATTCGGGATATAGTTAGAATTCCATTCATGTTTGTTGAAATGAAACATCAAAAGTGCGGCACAGCTAGTTCAACCACATAAAAAGAAAAAAAATAGGAAATACGACTAGAAACAGATTGACTGTATTGAATTAAGGCCACCTCTTTCGTTCTGAAACAGCCCGAATTCAGCCAGTCAACCAAAAAAAAAAGAAGTCCAGAATTTTGATATCGGTTGCTGATGTCGGCGAATATCGTGTAATTGCGAAAAGGAAAATGATCAATTATCGTTTAAATTGATTGTCATTTTCTTTTTAACCGTTTCCGGACACTTAACCCTCGACAACCACCCCCAGATAACCACGCCTAGGATAACCACCTTCTAGGACAACTATCCAATAACCACCCTCCAGGACAAATACTGCCAGGCAACTACTCTCTAAGACGACTACGCCCCCGGGACAATTTCCCTCTAGGATGATTACCCCCAGTCAATTACCCCATAGGATAACCACCCTCTAGGACATGTACCCCCGAAAAACTACCCCCAGACAACTATCCCCTTGGGCAACCACCCCTACATTACTAACAGTACTGACAAAACCTAATTCGCGAATGCTGTTGAGAGAAATATTTATCATATTTGTCGTACTACCATTCAAGTCAGTAGCTATTTCATGGACCTTGCTTACAATACTCTCCCTTGATAAAGTTAAAACTTGTATCTGTGTTGGCATTGGTTACCCTTACCAAATATTCCCCATGTGCTGATGACGCCTACATATCTCTATTGCGTCAACCAATGTCGACTCGTTCATCATGGTCGCTCCGTCCAATATCAGTGTCTGCAGCCTTGTGACCAGTGAGAGAGAATGGACCAGCATGTCTCCGGTCTCACTTGTTACCCGGCTGGGATTGTCATGCGGCACACTCACATCGATGGCCTTTAGTTCACTTCGTCCGCCATTCTGACATAGATCTTGGGCTATCACGAACATCACGTGATCTATGTTATCGTCCGGCTTCATCACCACCCTGAGCTGTTGTAGTGAAGGGAAGCTTTCCAACAACTTGTCGTGACGTACCGAGAGGAAGCCAGCTGTGACATGAAGAAGGTTGGACGTGATTCGCGGTGGGTTTTCCCCGAACTCGAGGGAGGAGGACCAGATCCTCAAAGACTCGATGTGGCCACATGTTTTCAGCACACGCCACAGTCTCTCGGTGGCGGTGGCTGACAGATGACTGGAGTCAATCTCTACTCTCTTGATCTGTATAGTGAGTAGAATACCATCAGAATGATGATGTGTTAATCTAACAAGCAATTTACTTCATTGTTGTTACATGATGGTGTATATGATTAGCTACTCGGTATTTTGGGTCTGTTGCACCGTGGTTAATTGTGCAACGAGTTAGTAACACTAGTTAACTACGGGAGCACTACACCGGAGGTGATCTGTTGATAAAAAAAATGTGACAAATAAAACCTTGTTATTGGGTTTATTTGCAGTAATTGTTTTGTATGTATGTATGTACGTTGCAGCAGCAGAGCTGTGGAAAATCTCCCTGACAGTGTGAAACAAGTAGGCCTACCATCAATTAAGAAATTCAAGACCAGCTAATTACAAACGCATGTATAATCGCAGTGAACTTTAAAATTGATTGCTGAGATTGTTGTGTTCTACCGTGTCTACAATAAGATAATGTTCTTGTTAAGTGCATGAAAATTAAAGTGATACTAACTTAAGAAGTCGATGTGAATAACGGGCATCCAACTACAGTTTCATGTTATTAATATCCATGGATGGTGAGCAAATAACGCTGGCGCAGGTGATTGCACAAATTGCCACTTTCGAGATGATCTGGATGTAGCGCTCTTTCCGAAGCCAAGCTGGAGAAAGATACTTATAATTATATTCAGATTGCCGAGGAAGTGACAGTTTGTGTCATGGCCAGATTATTTGCTTAATATTCCACATCTGAAACATTTAGCTGTAGAATCGTACAGCAAGAAAGGCTATTTACTTCTTTATGAGAAAGAAGAGTTATGTTTACTTCTCTACGAAATACGGTTTTGGTTAGCAATGGAAAGCAATGTTGACTCTTCGAATTCGTAGGGTGCATTATATTGCCATTCCTCGCGTATAATATTGAAAAGTCGTTTGTGGCTATGGACCGAAGAAGTCAGCGAAACACAAAAGTACTCTCACCATTGAGTGCAACAAACTTTTCTTCTCGGTTGATAGATGGGCAAAAACCTACGCTTTATCACGTGTTTAACGTACTCTTCACCAATCCTACATCAAGATTCTTAGTATATGGAATATAATTGTGAATAGTAATTGTTAGACTCCTAAGACTACTAAGATGCTATGTATTCTCTGTGGCGGCCTATGGATGCGAGTCTTGGCAGTTCAATAATTTCACCAAGAGCAAGCTTCAAGCATTAGAGGTGTGATGTCTTAGGAGAGTGATGAAAATAAGTTGGAAAGAGAAAATGTCTAACATCAAGGTGCTACAGAAAGCTGGAAATTAGAAAACCTTATTGTGTGATCTCATGCGAAGGAAGATGCGCTACGCAGGCCATTTACTTCGTGGAAGTGCAGAAAACCTGGCAAGTACACGTCTAGAAGGCACTTATTGAGGGTACAAGAGTAAGAGGAAGACAGAGAACCAAATGGACTGATGACATCAAGAGATGGAGCTCAACGGCGTCTTATGGGGAAGCGAGGAGAGCTGCAGAGAATCGAGTCAGATGGAGAACCATGGTGGCCAACCTTCGTGTCGAAGATGGCTCATGATGATGATGATGAAGATGAATTGTTATTGTTTGATCATGTTTTCTTCAAGTCATCACTGAATGCTGTCTATTGTATTCACATGTAGCCTACAGGCCTGTTAGCTGTCTGCTTACGTAAAACCGTATAACGCCCCACCCCACCTCTCCAAGAAAATGGGAAAGGGGATAGGAGAGGCAGGGAACAGTAAGACGAGGTGGTAGGAGCAAATGAAGAATAGCTGGTCAACTATTAATTTGTCAACCATGTTTGAATAATGCTGCACTGAGTTACGTTTGGAGTCTGCTGTCAACGTCAAACAGCAATTTTTTTTTACACAAGCACGATCAAGAAAAGTGTTGCATACAAAAGTTCTTGATAAAGTATACCCTTTCTTCTAACAACGTAATTGTTGTTATAATGACATAAAAATTTCTAAAGTTGCAATTTTTTGTTAACTGTTATCATCATTCATTATGAATCAATCTCCAAACGATTACAAACTATTGATGTGTTTTCCTATTTCACACGCAAACAGAAACATCTGTGATAATAAGCCAAATTTCTAGGAAGTTGTTTAATGTAAACCTACCAATTTTATAAGGGATTTAGTGAGGGTTATTCCTCTGATCTAAAGGCCACCGCACACTACACGATTTTCAGTCGCACGACTGACCGAATTTCGTACACGCTGATTTATTTCAGATCCAAATCGGTCAGTCGTGCGACGGAAAATCGCGTAGTGTGCGGTGGCCTTAACACATCTAAGGATTATAACAAATCAAATACTTTCAGATTTGTTTTTATTTCTGATAGCACTGATCAAAAAGGTACGATATGTGATGTAAATTGAATCAGCGACAAGTTAAGAATTAAGTAAGTCTTCATATTTACCCTTTGCTTCAGTTCGGGTGTGAGTTTTTCCATTCCGATTATTGTACTGATTGTTATTGCACGTAGTTGCAGTTGTCTAAGATCGCCATGCTGTCGCATTAACTGTATCATCTGTTTGTCACAACCGGTGCACTGTGACATGCAGTAAAACATCAGACGGTGATTTTCGTTGTTATCGACGTCCATTGTCTGGAGTACCTTTTCCAAGATTCGAAGACAGATACCAGTATCTGAACCGGCCATAAAGCGCAGCATGTTTTCATATTCTAAGGTACGGTTTCCCATTTTGGTCAACACACGGTCTAATTTTGACAGTTTGAATTTCATGGACCATCGGTTGGTATTTTGGATCACAGATTTCGCCGCGCAATGTTCCTCGCCTAGTTTGTGATAAAATTCAATTGATGCAGTAGATGTCGTTTCGTGCTGAGCAGTTTTCAGTGGGACACATGTCTTTGAAATCAACCCCAATTTACAACCATTCTCTATGGTATGTGGCGTATGTTTGAAGTCATGTTCGGTAAAAACATTTTTTCTACTATCATGTAGTAGTCCCGATACAGCTATGCAGCCAAGTTCAGCAACTAGTTTTGGCAGGTCGGGAACTTCGTCCTCATTTTCGAATTTCACCTTTGCATGATGCCAGAGGAACCTATTGATACTATCAAACAAATCAGTCTCTGACATAATACCAAACAAATCAGTCTCTGAGTCAGTGTCGACAGTGGGATGTTGTTTCCACAGATCACATATCATGACGCACATCAGTGGAATGGTACACAGCGCACTGATGACATCGTTTTGTTCTAAGTATGCGCACAATCGGCCAGCCACTTTAGAGTCGTCATGGAAGAATTGTTTTATGTATGACAATGCATCTTCATGAGCAAATCCCCCAATCTCCATCTTGGTGTAGGTCCTCGGCAGGTCTTCCAAGTCAAAATGACTCTCCAAATGTGGGCGACTCGTGACCAAAACGCGGCATGTCTTGAATTGTTTAGCTCGTAGAATATCGATGATGTTACTTTGATGCTTTACAGACTTAGTAATACTTCCACTATATTCGTCGTAACCATCGAAGATAATTGCGCAGTCATTCTCATGGTGACCAATAAAGTTCTCTAATGTCTCTGCTGTGACGCCAGGAATTTTGCCTAGGAGCTGGGACAAGATTGCATCTCCCAATCCCATTTTCTTATGCATGAGTCGCATTTTTAGGACAAACAAAAGTGGAAAATCCTTTAAAGGTGAACCGTCGGTCTCTTGTACCCAGTCATAGGCCATCTTTGCAACATCAGTTGTTTTACCAGTCCCAGCCTTGGCAAAAATCGCGATTCGATTGGGCAAAATGCCATCTACTTTCTTACGGAAGACATCATTTACCGATCCTGGCAATTTGATTTTCTGGCGCCCTCTCTTGTCAACATACATTGTGGGATTAGTATAAACCTCTTTTATACTGACAAAGTCTTTTTTATTTAACGGGCTGATCTGCACTTTTGTTGTATCTGTGTTGTAGTGGATTTTCAACCTCCGCCGACACTCTTCAACGCTGAAGTCTGGTGTGATCCACTCAGACATGACAGCTGCAGAATAAAGCATGAAACAAAGTATCATTATTTTGTAGATTAATTGTATATCTATCTATCTATCTACTTATCTATCTATCTATCTATCTATCTATCTATCTATCTATCTATCTATCTATATATATATATATACAATAGTTGCATATCGGGATTGTCAATAGTGCTCAATGCATTTAAGCAGAGCAAATTCACAAACATACC
>JZLH01S0379373.1:33111-51595 GCA_001188425.1 Eucidaris tribuloides
AAATAACAGGCTCTATCCACATATCAAGAAATAATGAGAATCTCAACACAATCTGATTACAAATGCATAGCATTTTCCTTTCCCATTATGTATTTACTACCAAGTACCTTGTATTTACCTGACGATAAATTAATCAATATTTGATTAAAATGGGTAATGACTCGGAGGTAGAACAAGTCACATGCTCTGGAACCAATCGTAATGGTTATGGTAAAAACGATTAGACTGGTTGTAAGGAAAGAACAACAGCCGTCGTCAACGTGCAGTGTGTATACATTACTTTGTTATTTGTTAAGGGATTTATTGCTTAGAATTGGAAAGTGGCGAAAACGCCTCCCCCCAAGGCCTCTGTTATTTTACCCCAAAATCGCAAATGACCCGACAAATTCCCGACCTATTGGGGTATTCACCCCCACCACTTTAACGACGCCCCCGTTCAAATAATTATACATGTATTATACATTCTCCGATTTTGCCGGACATTGTTATTCCCGACGTGTTGGTGCATAGAATCGGCTCGATGTATACCTGATTCAGTGTCCTGGGGTTGAGGTAGTTCCCGGCTTACAACTGGGCTTACATCTTGCAATGCTACATTTGATGAATGTTGTTCTTCTGACGATAGTTTTCCTGTAGGTAATGCATAAAGATATATGACAACTAAAATTACTTGGGCCAAGTAATTTCTAGACATTTCCAAAATAATTTCGTGCAAATAGCATGGGGGGGGGGGGTTACCACAGTGGAAAAAAGCAAGGTCTTATTTTTATTTTATCGTGTCGCTTGCCGTGAGCACGTGAAGGCGATATCTCGTATATCATTAAATCGACAGCTTGGGTACGAGAAGATGAGAAGGTGAAATGCCGGGATTGGTTAAGTCGACCATGGTGACATGGTCGTATGCAGGCGAGGGGGTGGGGGCAGTTCAATGTTTTCCTTTTATCGCGCGGATTTTAGACTTTGAAATAATTTGATCAGTAAATGGGGTCTCCACCCCTCCCGCGGAAAAAGAAATCTGCGTACGAGCTTGGAAGGGGACACCCCAATTCCCGCCAAGTAGGCCTACTGGATACGAGTACATTCTTTATGTTGTGAGTTGGCATACGTATAAAATACCCGAAAAATAATATAGATAAATGAATATATAAATAAATAAAAACAATATTCCTGCAGTAAGCACGAAAAGTACCTGTTAGCAACTTGTCTGCTTGATCCTTTAATTTAGCTTCCAGCAGTTTCTTAGCAAGGCTTCCCCGACTATCAGAATCCCCTGGTTGACGGTCCCTCCATATCATTAAAATCTTGACGAGTGCTCGACCTGTGTCCATCTGACATTCCTTTTCTATTTGTTCCAGACGAGAAAGAGGCAATCCTAGTGAGGTTCCAAGCTTGTTGTAGGAATTTGGACTGATGAGTTCGGCAAGCTGAACAATTTCCTTATCAGAGATATGACATAGAGGTGACGTGGCCATTTTGAGACTGTTGGATTGAATAATATGACAATTTTATTAGACTTAGTGTCGGTCCTTGGTATATCAGAAAATTGCAATATCAAAAGTCTTTAAAATATAATATTGCTTAGGCTAATAGAATGATATTCCCTGTCATGAACTAATGTTGGCTTTGACAAGTTTTAGCAAATTACACCTTGCCGAAATTAATGATTGTTTAAAAAATGTGTACATGGTTCGTTGTTCTTATTTAAGTGTGACAATTATCTCTGTTATTCTTTTTGTTTTATATACAGAAACACGTGGGACTCTTAAATTATAATCATTAAGTTTGGGCTCCAGCAGCTATCAAGAAAAATGAGTTCATGTTTTCCGTGGGCCAACAGGCTTTTGACGTCTGCAGGGGATAATATTTAGAGTGACGCCCAGAAAACAGAAGCGATTTCGCAAACCTGATTAAAAGCACCTTTTTTTACCAAGGGAATGAATACCCTACTCTTAAAGAATACCATTGCGATGCGGTTTCTCTGAATAAGTCATAATCTGTAAACTGTAAAGCCCAACCTCCTTCTTTTTCCAGGGGGAGGCGGGGGGGGGGGGGACTATAATGGTTCTTATATTTCATTTATTATGTATAATTGTAGAATTTCACGGTGTTAATATATGTATGCATTTTATTAACTTTGTTAAGCGCTGTCAAACCGTTCCGATGAGTTAGAGCTCTCTCTATATACTAGTAAAATGATTATCTTATCGTATCTTATCGTATCAGAGGACTCGTTTTGCTAGGATGCACTTGAATCACGTGATAGTCGGCGGGGAATCACGTTGATGGCCCTGTGCTACAAGTGAGAGAGGAGGAATCTCAATCCTCCTTTTTATTTAATTTCGGACTTTCTACTCTCTGCCAGATTGATTCCTTAACACCCCTTACATAGCAAAGGTGTTCTTTGACAAGTATCACAACGTCTTTTGAAGCAAAGGAATGATTAGTCTCTTTTACATGTGAAAAAAACCCCCTGCTGAATCTGGTATTGATTATGACGAGCTTGGTTTTCGATGTAAACTTATGCGTGCGATCTTCATGATTGTTGTGTTTCCCCTACGTAAAAATCACTTGTCTTGTTTGCAACGAACTCCGCACACATTGTGTGTTCAGGAATCAATCTTGGAGAAAGTGGAAAGCCCAAAATTAAATAAAAAGGAGGGATTGAGTTTCCTCCTCTCTTACCCATGAGATATGGACGGTATGGACTGTACGGCAAGGCCATTCATCGTGATTTTCTGTAGTCCAATCAGTGGTATTTTACAAATCCCTAATGATGATTATCTAAATATTACTAAACCCGCAAATAGGGTTTGTTATCCTAATACTATGTGCGCGTTTTTGAGAAAATTAATTAATTATGACGGTTATTTATAATGTCGTGACCAAGTACGTTTTAGCAGTGTATAAACTACCTGAAGAATTTCACCGTGTGCAAAAATACATTACGTGGCTGGAATGTCACTCCGTCCTATCCTCGTTCGCAAAATTGGGAGTGCTTGCCAACCTATGCATTCATAATGCTTTTGAGAAACCAAAAATGTTTGAAAACCGAATAGGAATTTAGGTGGTACATTTGACCGCAGCCATTCTATAAATAATGGAGAACTGCGTGACTGGCTTTTGTCAGGTCATTCAAAAGAACACCTCCAGTGAGTGCTTTCTAATTTACGTAGAGCCACAGACATTCATAAATATCAATAGGTGTAAAGAGCAATTTAGCGAGTAATGTTCGTGTCTGTGAAATTACTGTTGACGGTGATTCCTTCTTCTACGAATGGGACTGAGGAATTTGCCTCACTAATTAGTCGATTATCTCATCAATGCGCATGTAAAATTTGGAGAACAAAGGCTTTTCTCATCAGCAACTTCATCTTATTCAATTTGTAATGCTATTTTTCAATACCAATCTGGAGACTACGATACTTTTTTTTTTCTTGAGCGTTATTTGGTCAATGCCCTACAGTCCAGTAGGATATGGGTCTGTAATTATCAAATTTATGGGGTTTGACGTTTCGATCCTTAGTTGGGTCATCTGGAGCATTTCCGTGACCGTGGAGCGCGAAGGTCCGTTTCTCGGTGGATTTGTCTTCTTAGAGGTCTAAATCAAAAATTTAGCTGGTATGCCAGTTGCAAAAGTGTGGGCGGAATTCAGGAGACCCAAAAATCCAAAATGGCCGCCGGCGGCCATTTTGAACAATACATTATTGGTTGTTTGGCCTACAGCGCTGCTCAGAATATTGATTCTGGGGTTTTCGAGGTCAAGAAATCTAGATCCGAGGTCAATTTGATGATTTGACTTAGTCTTGCCCGTCAAATTTATGATGGATGCCAATTTGGGGGTCACGAAGGTCAAATGTTCAATTTCGTAGTATAGGCTTAATATTGGGCTATAATAAAAGCTCTGAGATTAGTGATGGGCAATTAGAATATTTGAAATGTATGCTTAGTATTCAGAGGAAACATTTTGTCGCACATACACTCACCCCCAATCCAAAGTGGCCAACGGCAACCATTTTGAAAATTACATTTTCGTTAGTTTTTTCCAACAGTTTGCTCAAATTTGGATTTTAGGGTTTTAGTGGTCAAAGAGTTCAGTTTCAATAACGATTTGATGATTTTCAATAGTTTTGGCTCCAAATCCTAAATAGTTGGCGATTTGGAGGTCACAAAGGTCAACACTCAAACTCCACACTCTAATGAAAGCCATGTTAGCACTAAATGAAAGGTTTATATTTCATTTCCCAATTTATCCGTTTTGGTAACAGCATGCATCATTGAACTGAGTCAGTGTATAAATAGTGGATATAAGTGATGGAAAGGTCTTCAACCAATGTATTTTACCAACCATGACATACGGGGCTGAAACATGGACTCTTACTGTAAAGATGGAGAAGAAGCTAAAGGTGGCACAACACAACATGGAACGTAATATGCTACGAATTACGCAGGATAGGAAAACCAACAAGTGGGTACGAGAACAAACAAAAACTCAGGACATCTTAAAAACAGCTAAGGATAAAAAAATGGAAGTGGGCAGGCCACATAAGCAGAAGAACAGACAATAAATGGTCATCGACAGTAACAACCTGGAGACCTATGACAGGGAACAGAAATAGAGGCAGACAAAGCAAAAGATGGAGGAATGAGCTGGACAGTTACTGGGGAACAACAAATTGGTTCGACAAAGCTAGAGATAGGGAATTGTGGCGCAAAACATGCTGAGGCCTTTGTCCTGCAGTGGACAGAAAACTGCTGATGATGATGATGGGGTTTGTGGAAATGACCTAACAAACACGCTTAAAATAGCTGGGCACAAATTTAACCTATTCATAACCAACTACTACATATATGGTACAATAGTGTACATTAGTGTTTTTGCCCGAAGTGAGTTCGTTAAGATAAAATGCCCAATGATTACCCAACCCTCTTTACCCAACATTTTACCAATTCCTATTTACCCAATCTGTAACCAATTAATTTTTAATATTTTGACTGAAAAGCCCAATGAATTATGCCCAAAAGGACAATTACTCAATTCTATAGAATTGCTGAGCAGCTCAACCAACCATTGCTCAACTCTTAGGTCAGCCGCATTGGGATATTCGTGTGCAATTTTTAGTCTAATACATTGGACTGGATAATCATGAACCTGGCTAATCTGTATCTGCCCTGCGCTGCCCAACCATTGAGTAAATGTAACGGTGCTCATGTATTGCATAATCATTGCCTAACTATTTGACTTACCTGCTAGTATGATTATCATTAATCCAGATATATAGTGTCCTAATAAAATCATCAGAAATGTCATGGTTATAAACTGGTGCAATTTCTTAATCTTATGTGGGAAAGGGGGCTTTCTATGTATAAAATGGATGTTTTAGAACTGTAACTCTTTCTTTAATCGTCTGAAGAAACAAAATTATAAGTACATGAGAAACTAAGAAAATACAATTATAGATGTAAAAAGTACAGAAATAACAATTCTTGGGTTTGATTATGATCGATATTGATCGATGCAGTTTATTTGGGATTTACCCAATGATATGGGTAAATATAATTTCGCGTATATAAGTTTCCCTAGTATTGGTTTAAGTACTAATTCTCACATAATATTTGGTAAATTATTGACCAAGCGTGTACCGTTTGCTCAAGATTACCCAACTGTATAAATAAAGCTTGCCCATAATGGTTGATTAGAATATGACCAACAGTTCAGTAAGTTTGAGTCACACGAATTGGTCAACGTTGCCCAACTAAATTTACCCAACTTTTTAAGAGTGAACGAATTGATTGCTATGCATAGTTTTCCAATACACGACACCGCTCAATAACAGATTATAGTAGGGCTATTCAAAAGTTCAAATTAGGCTAGTGCTCAACTTATCGTTCAAACAAGCAATATTATTCATGCACTGAATCAGTTTTTTTTTTTTACTAATTATGCATAACATATTCCTATTAATGTGTGGTTGCTCAAGTACAATGTTAATACGCTTCAATAAATGTTGGAAATTTTATGAAAATAATGTCCTCAAGGATTGAAAGACATTTGAAATGCCAGGTGTGGTAACTTTAGACACTACCCACTCTTGCATAAAGTAATATGTTTTGGGTGAAGTCAGGTTTTTTGACGATGCATGTACATCAATTGCTTAAGCCGTGGTGTGACGTCCGTCGTCCGTCGCCGTCTTCGAGGCGTCCGTCGTGGCGTCGTCCATCCACTATTTCAAAATGCTTCTTCTTCGTCATTTCTTGTCCGATTTCAATTCCGTTTGCAGGTGCAGGAACTCAAAAGTTCTATACAGAATTTTGAACGTCATTAAATATGCTAATTTATGTGCATTTTTCTTAAATCACAAAAAAGTTTCTGCTTTTCTTGTTAACCAATGTTGTTGTTTTTTAACAAAATTCCTACCATAGAGCGTACACTAAACGGCTATTGTTTTTCTTTTGCATTTTTCAAATTCTAGGCAATCACTGACCCCCAGATTTCACAGACATGTCCTACATCAATAGCTTAAAGGCATGGGTTATCTTTTCCTGGTCTGCGGGGATGTTTGCAAATGAGATCCACTGCCTGTAATGTATGCAAAATTTAGCATTCGAAAATTGTAAAAAAGGGTGTTTCGTTTCCTTTATTTGCCGACCAATTTTGATGTTTGTTGTTGTTGTTGTTGTTGTTGTTGTTGTGTGTGTGTGTGTGTGTGTTTGTGTTTGCGTGCGTGTGTACGTATATTTCATCAGGTAGAGGCATATAGAGCTACGTAGTGAAATATAAAACCTTTAAATCAGTGTTATCATGGCTACCATTAGAGTGGAGTTTGAAGTTTGTGTGAATTTTATGAGTTGAAATTCAAAAATTGACCTTCGTGTCCCCAAATCGCCAAATATTTTGGATTTGAGGGCCAAAACTATTTATATCGACGTGAATTGAGCTTTGACCGCTAAAAACCCATAACCCTAATTTTTCTAAGCCGTTAGCCAAACTAACGAAAATGTAATTTTAAAATGGCTGCCGGTGGCCATTTTGGATTTTAGGTAATATAGTGTGAAACTGTTTTCTTTAAATACTAAGGATACATTTTGACTATTTTAATTGTCAATCACTAACTTCAGTGTACTCAGGGCTTTCACTATATAGCCCAACATTAAACATATACAATGAAATTGAATATTTGACCTTCGGACCCCCAAATTGGCAGCCATCTTGGATTAAAGGGTCAAGACTAGTTGAAATCATCAAATTGACCTCGGATCTAGATTCCTTGACCTCTAAAACCCCAGAAGCCACATTTTTAGCAGTGCAGTAGGCCAAACAACCAAAAATGTATTGTTCAAAATGGTCGCCGGCGGCCATTTTGGATTTTGGGGTCTCCTGAATTCCGCCCACACTTTTGCAACTGGCATACCCGCTAAATTTTTGATTTAGACCTCTAAGAAGACAAATCCACTGAGAAACGGACCTTCGCACTCCACGGTCACGGAAGTGCTCCAGATGACCCAACTACTATACACTTGAGCTTCGTAAGGTAGATTTTGTACATTGTGTAAAAATGTCTTTTGACAAAGAATCCATTGATCGTAAAATGGTTCAGTGTTTATCACAACAGATTTCAAGCATTTAAAACAGTTATACTGTTCTATCATTTCCATTCAAACGAGGAGTGAGGTATCGTTGGAAACTGGAAAGAGAAAAATGTTGGTCTTTATTGATATCATACTTACAAATTTCTAGAATGAAATAGATGAGAATAATTATTATTCCTGTAATCATGGATAACCTATCCTTTAATCGCACTTTACAGATCATACTTGTTGCAAGTTATGGTGTATGACATGCACACATACTGCAAACATCTAATCATACCCTTCAAGACAATATTCTAAGAGCAATAAACATGCGCTTGATGTTTTTGTTAAAGATTTAATTGGAATTGTGTTACTTCATTTACAGGAAAATTTTTCTGTACATTGTGGATTTCTAGTTAATATAAGATAATTAATTATTTTCACTGAATTGTTATATTTATTTTGTAATTACCGTTTAATGAGTTATATATATTGTATATCTACAGCTTTTTACAGCACTCGCATATTCGACTCATGCAACCTTGTGTATGTTAATGGTTTGTACTACATTTTTATGCCTCCGCAACGAAATTGCCGGAGGCATCATGTTTTCGGGTTGTCCGGCCGTGTGTCCGTCCGTCCGTTACTGGTTCTCGTTACCGCGATAACTTAAACACACCTGATCAGATTTTGATGTAACTAGGACCAAGTATGTACTATGAGACAATGATGAACTGATTAGATTTTGGAGTTGAAAGGTGAAAGGTCAAAGGTCTCAGGGCCTAAAACATGTCTGATTTGGGCTCGTTACCACGATAACTAAAGAACAGCTGATCGGAGTTTGATGTAACTAGGGCCAAGTATATATTATGAGGCAACAAAGAACTGATTCGATTTTAAATTTGAAAGGTCAAAGTCAAAGGTCAAAGGGCCTAAAGCATGTTTGATTTGGGCTCGTTACCATGATAAATTAAGAACAACTGGTGGGATTTTGATGTAACTTGGTTGAAGTATGTATTATAAGGCAACAATGAACTGATTAGAATTCAGAATTGAAAGGTCAAAGGTCATGAGGCCCATTCAGTTTGTCTTTTACGCGATAACTTAACCCTATCTAGGCCGGGGTATTTGGGAGAACATATGGCCAGGGGGGGGGGCTCACAGGCCCCCTTCAGATCTCGGCCGTCGACCGCGTGATCGAGACAAAAATTGGCACGCACATCGCTCACGACGTACTCTACAAAATTGTATAGTTATTTTTTTCATGAAAATTGTTTTTAGTTAATTATGCTAATTTATGCATAATTAATATGTGAAATCATACTTTTCGCTCTAATTCACTAAATGAATCTCCAAATGTGCTAATTTTTGGTGTAGAAACCCTTTGTGGTGTTCTTAGCAAATGTACTTCAAAAAAAATTGCGATATCAGATGAATTTCTTATGTATTTTATTGTTTTTGCAATTTCTTATGTATTTCCTTGTTTTTTCGCCTTTTTGTTTTTCATTGTTTTTTTCGATGAAATTTGTCGGTAGCACTTATGCGATCATAAACAGCATAAAATTAAGTAATTTGAATCAGTAAAAGCAAAAATATTAATACATTTATGATATTTGGCTGAAAACACAAGTATTTAGTATGAAGCACAGATTAACTGATTATATTTCGGAGTTGAAAGGTCAAAGGTCACGAGGCTTCATACATATCTGATTTGGGCTCAGTACCATTTTAACTCAAGAATTACCTGTCGGATTTTAATGTGACTTGGGTCAAGTATACAATATGAGGCCCTGATGAACTGATTAGATTTAAGAGTTAAAAGGTCATAGGTCAAAGGTCGCAAGGGCCTATACAAACTTCATTTGGTCTCATTACCAAGGTTACTTAAGATTTCTGTTCAAATGGGATACATGCATATGCATGTTCCCCATTTGAGGATTTTCATTGAAATTGGGTGGTAGTGCTGGCTGTGGAGGCATACCCATTGACTGCGCGCAGTCGAACTACTCTAGTTTAAGGCATAGTCACACCTTGACGATTTAGCCAACGTATGCCTGACGTATCAAATTAGGGGTAAAACGCTGGCATACGCTGAACTTTGATTTTTTTCCGATTTGCACTTTTGGACGTATACATAGCGTGGTCATAACGAGTTGGACGTACGCATAACGTATAACTTATATGGAACGTTTCGATAAGTTATAGATAACTTACACCAACGTATGCTTGTCGTGTTGCCGACGTTCACAACTTATGCCCGACGATACTCTAACTTACCCATAGCGTGGGGTAGCTTATCGCCGTCGATCACTTGTAGCAGCCATTAAAATACAAAAACTCGATCACACACTAAATGTTCTCTTCCCACCCAAGAGTAAAACAACATATAATCTGAGAAATAGCAAACTCCTGTGTCTTCCTAGATGTAAAACTACTAGATATAAGAATAGTTTTATCCCATGGTGTTTTTATAATTTACAATAAGTGCAATATTGTGTATGCTTTCCACTATCCTATATTTCTTTTGTATCTCCCAATTTCCCCCTTTTCATTCTCCCTCACCCGCTCTTTCTCCAAACTTTCGTTTCTGACATTTTTGTTGTCATTATTTTCTTTGGAAAGCAATTCTGTTAACGGTAATAAGAATGATGTTAATTCTTATGTTGAATTTGATTTAAATTGAATCATTTGTTAACTGATTGGTTATACAAATGTACTTTGATGATTAACTTTAATCACGTGTCTTGCAAGCATTTAGATAGTACCCAAAATGTGCATAATAATAATAATAACAATAATATTAACAATAATAATAATATACTACTACTACTACTACTACTACTACTACTACTACTACTACTAATATAATGATAATATTATTAATAATAACAATAATGATAATAATAATACTAATAATACTAATAATAATTTAATAACAATAATAACAATACTACTACTACTACTACTACTACTACTACTACTACTACTACTACTACCACTACTACTACTACTACTACTACCACTACTACTACTACTACTACTACTACTAATGATAATAATGCGTTGCTTTTATATAGTGAATTTTACGTCACCATCATTTCACCATTATTATTATCAAAAAACGTGCAATATTTATCATAATTCTCCTCTTTCTTCGCTTCTCTTTTTTTCTTTATCCCCTCGCTCCTGTCACTACACTTTATATTCCTGTTGCTTTCCCCCTTTTCCTCCTTTTTTTATTTTTCCCTTTCAATCCCCCTTTTCCCTTTCCCTTCCATCCAATTTGTCTGTTCCACTTTTCTCTCCTGTTCTTTTTGTTATTAATATTCCTTGCACATTATTTGTGCGTATGTTTGCTTGTTTGTGTGTGTTTATTTGTGTGTGTGCTTGAGTGTGTGTTTGTTTGTTTGTGTTTGTGTGTGTGTTTGTATGTGTTTGTGTGTGTTTGTGTGTTAGTGTGTACATTTGCGTGTGTGTTTTGTTTGTGTGTGTTGGTGTGAGTGTTTGTTTATGCGTGTGTGTTTGTTTATGTGTGTGTTTCTGTGTGTGTGTGTGTGTGGTCTGGTTTTCTGTTGTGGTGTGTGTGTGTGTGTGTGTGTGTGTGGTTGTGTTGTGTGTGTGGTGTGGTTGTGTGTGATTTTGACATATTTATTTTTCACCGGAAACCATTCCTGTTTGAGGTAATGTTTAAAAATGTAGAATTATTTACTGTAGATTATATATGCTAAAGTTTGACGAAGAATGTATGTATTTACATTGATTTGAATCATACCTGTTTAAAAATTAATTTACTATATAAATCTATACCTGAGATTTTTGTGTTTACGCTGTTTACACATTTATTTCTTAACACCCCTTTATTTCCAACTTGTTATTTCGCTGAAACTTTCCTTTTTGATATTAATTTCTATTTTAATTTCTTATGTCTGTCACATTTTTCCACCTGTGTTAATTATTCATATGTATACAAGACTATGGTGTAAATTCTGTGTATTTTACTCATACCAATGGTTGTAATTGCCATACTTTGTAACTCTTTGAGTTGCAATTTGTGAATAAATAAATAAATAGATAAATAAATAAATACATAAATATATGAATAAATAAATAAATAGAAAAATTAAAAATGAATGAATAATATATAAATAAATGATGAATAAATAAATAAATGAAATATAAAAAAGGCTACGCTCCACGATTCAAATCATAACCGCACTAGACTTCGCAGCACAAACACCACTCTACCAACATCTCCGTCATGCTGAAAAAAAAAATCGATGGATCCTGCCTAGACATTATCGTGACGTATGTCGACTTATGAGCAACTTACAAATAACGCGTGTGGACGTATGTAAACGACAGCATAACTTACCTACAACGTATGGCCCGCGTATGCGGGACGTATGATCATACGCTGGCATACGTCGAAACATTTTGTGCCTGCACAAAATTTTTCGACGAAACTCGACGTACTACGACGTATACCAACGTGCTTCAGCGTACAATAACTAATGCAAAACTTATACAAAACTTACTCATAACCTATTCAACGTATGACAACGTATTCCCAAAATTTTTCATACGTCGGCATACGCTGGCTAAATCGTCGAAATGTGCCCAGCCTGCGTGCACATAACTTACACAAAACATACCCGTAACTTAGTCAACGTATGACGACGTATTCGCCAAATTTTTAACACGTCGGCATACGTTGGCTAAATCGTCAAGGTGTGACTGTACCCTTATGTATGATTTTTAAAAAGAGCCTTCCTGTTGAGAAAGCATCCCTTTCGAACATTAACGGCGCCAGGGTAAAATTTTAGGAGAGGCGAAATCCGTCGGGGGAATTTTTTCCCTGCCGATTTTTTCCCGTGCCAAATTCCCGGTCAACTAACAGGCGAAGTGTGTGTGTGTGTGTGGTGGGGGGGGGGGGGGGTGTTGACGGGCATACTGGCGCTCCAAAAAAATTTATGGCCAAAACAATTGCTTTAATAGCCAAATTCCGGGCCAAATAACAGCCGAAAAGTCACTCAGTGAAAATCTTATGGGGGCGGGGCGGGTAAAAACAAAATACCCTTATAAAATAATAGGTGGCGGCCGGCCCCCACCAGTGACGCTGCCCTTGCTCTTGTAATATGTGAAAAAAATGATAATACATACCCGGTCTTCTACAAATTATGATGTCATCGCATCGCCGGAATGGTCTATTCTTCGCTTTGTTATGTTTGTTAAAGGTGTCGAGGCCAAAATAAGATGTCTCTACGATGCCTTGAAGTAATGCACGACGACCACGATAATCGAGTTGTAAGCTCCAAGGGCATATCTCGTCAGATTGACATGGACATATTTCGTAGGCTCGAATAACTGTGAGGAGTGTACAACAAAATGGTTACCTGAATGGTAACCTATCAGTCCCACATGTTGAATTTTGTGTAGTTTTTGGTATGACTCCGTCACTGCCTGGAACTAACAGGATTAAAGGCAGGTAATCTCATTTGCACCACTCCTGCAGCACAACAAAAAAATCAATCATGCCCCTAGGCTATTTGTGAAGGAAATGTCTGCGAAATATAAAGAACTAAATAACCATTCACTGTATGGCCCATAATAATACAATAATTCAAATCAAAGTCTAATGGTCCACCCCGACATTTTACATTTTGAATAATAAAAAAAATGGGAGAACTTCAGTGCAAGCAATTTTCAGGGTATTTGCGCATCAAATAGGTCGTTCGAAAAAAAAATAATTGCACAGAATTGTATTTTTTACAATTTATCAAAAACAATACTGAAAACCAAATAGTGAAATAAACTAACGGAATGCTTAAATGTTTAAAGAGAATACACAGTACTGGTTGATGATGGAAAATCTTTCATCAAAATTTCACATTTCATTGGTTTCCAGGTGAGAGTATATCACATTTGCTTTACAATGTGGGACTAATTCACTCCATATGCAATAAAAAAGATGAGAGATTGGCAGTTCGAACAGTTTTCCTTATGAAGTGCCCATTCCATTGCTATAGTGTATTATGTCAACAATAAACATAGTCCCACATATTGATTTCTGTGTTAGTACTTTGTAGCAGATTTGTCAAAAACGAAGTGTTGTTTTTAACTACTCTCTCCTGTACTACAGTGACATTTTCAGAATACCATCTGTTCACAGAAGGTTTTAAAGTAGCTGATATTAAAGGTATTGGCTAACATTTACCACAGTAAAAAAATATTTGAGCTACATGATTCCCCATGCTACCATTGTCTTTGATAAGGTCTAAAAATGACGCCCTGAAAAAAATGTTTTTCAAAATGATCACTTAGTACTTTAAAAAAGTGAAAATCGTGAGTTGATCGGATTCATCTGCCCATTTTCTCCCGCATAGACTTACTGTGTATACACCTAGGTTATTTAAACTCACCCCGAGTTTTAATTGTTTATTCACGCATAACTTGCCATTGGCAGTGTAACTTTATAAAACTTTTTTATTTTATTTTAGGGTATTTATTTGTCCATATGAACACTACTATGTAGTTCAGATATCAAAATTTGACATTTTTTAAATTGAAGCCTCACAATGTTAGCCTTTCACTTTAAAATGATGTTGTTCTGCGAGTACTCAACCAGTACTGTTTAATCAAAAGTACGATTCAGATGGGATGATGATTTCTCACCTAGCATCACTTGAAGAAAGGCAGCGATTAAAGTCCGTAGCCCCTGTATGACAAAAAAAATACAGATGTATTGTACCTTTAGTCTCAAAAGATATGCAAATGTGTCGTTGTAAGGAGAAGCTATTCCAACTAGTCGTTGCTTCCGAGAATATGAAAATCTTGTAGAGTTAACACATGTCACATCTACATGTAGTTCCTGATAGCCAACGGGTTAAATCAGCCATATTTTGGATCTTTTTCATGCACATTTAACATTTTCAAAATACGAGGGGTCTTTTCACTTCAGCAAATACGAGGCACAAGAGAAAGAAATTCAGATTCACACCAAATTTGTCAGAATTGAGCAAAGACATAATAAAACTGATATCATGAAATGATAGCATGATCATTTACTTGTATCTGGTATATGGTCCCTAACCACAGCCATTCAAGGATTTATCTTAAAGGGAGAAGGAGCCAGCAACTAACAGGTATAAGTTAAGAAAAAAAATGAGTTCTCGCCAACCAATCAGATCGCAGGTGCACAGGTTTGGAGGTGACCATACGTGACGGATGCATGCCACCCGATGTGTGTGAGTCGCGCCGTGGTAATGTATGCACTGTTTGAATCGATAAGCTCCTCCCCCTATAGCTGTTTCTGCAAGTTTTGTCCAGGGGTAAAACTTGCAAAGACGTGAAATAAACACAAATTAACTAATTTATAGGGCCTTGCTTTATAGGGTCTTTATCACCATGTGCCATAATTTTCACAATACTCACAATGTCATTTTTAAAACTTACGTTTGTTACTTGCTGGCTCCTTCTCCCTTTAAATCCCTGTAATTTAGTAGATTTTTGGTTTTAGATTTAAATCTTACAGATTTAAATTGTGACTTTTGTGACTTTAATATAAATCGTTGAGATTTAAACCTAAATCCAGAAATCGACTGGTCCTTAACTACAGCCGTTCAGGATTTATTTTAAATCCCTGTACTTTAGAGTGTAAGTGACAAACCCCACTTTATAGCTAGCTTTGTTAACATATTGTGTTAAAATTTGCATGAATCGGTTATTACATGAATCAGGTCTATAAATTCATCCTAAATCCCTGTAATCTAGGGTGTAGCATGCCAGAAATCTCGTGTTTGTAACTTATATAAACTATTTCGGCGTGCAAAATTTCATGAGAATTAAAGCCCAATAGTTTTGTTCAACATGCCGATTTTTCACCAATCTTTCACAAAGCCAAAGTATCGTTTCTTGGTAATTAGTGAAAACAAAACGTTTTTTTTTAAGTGCCCTTGAAATCACACGCTCTGAAACTCTTCTATATTTTTTTTTTTTGGGGGGGGGGGTGGGGGGGGGGGTAAACGTGATAAAAAGTCGGGGCCCAGATCGTTTAGCCACAGGAAATGCAAGTGGTGAATTCAGCTCTCGGATCATTTCCAAATCATTGCAATATGTCATTTTCCACATGTTTCGTAGGTTTTATGTCGTTGCCTTATGTGATAGGATACTGTGTAAAAGATTGGTAAAAACAGTAATGATAATAATAATAATGATAATACTACTACTGCTACTACTACTACTACTACTACTAATAATGATAATAGTAATAATAATAATAATAATAATAATAATAATAATAAAATAATAATAAAATAATAAATAATAATAAAATAAAAATAATAATAAAACGTCTTATTTACCAGGGGAGCCACTTCAGTCACAAGACTTCTCTACCAGCGGGCCCTGCATAACATAAATGTTATTATTACCCTTCTCTGTTCTAGAATACCGAGCGCCTGGCTAGAAAGCAGAAGGTACCATTTTTTTTAAAAGTCTTTGGCATGACCATGACCCGGCCGGGGTTTGAACCCGCGACCTTTCGGACCAGAAGCGGACGCTCTACCACTGAGCCAACAGTATTGTTGTCGAGTCCATTTTGTAGTAGACTCGTCCAAGTGTATAATGAAGGACAACGTCTTATGTCATTTTTCATTCATTTCATTTATTTCCACAAATTCATTGAAAATTACATACAAATTTATATAAATATAAATCAATCATAATCATATGATATACTGTACAATTGAATTGTATTTTATTAATCTAAAATTAATACATATTTTAACTGCGGACTTGGACTAGGAAGTCATGGACTCGACTCCAACACTAGTGAAAAAATAAATTGTCTGATCGACCAAATCTATGAGCTTTTTGATACGTTACCATTTGGCACACGGTGTAGCGACCACCTTCAGAGAGGGCAGAATCTTGAGCGTATACGGTTACAGACAGTAAAATGGAATGAAGAATGCACCTTGAAGGATTATTTCTCGCTGGTTATATTTCTTTCCAGTTTTTCCTCACAAGTTAGAGAATGGAGCTAGATAACCATTGCACGCTGATGCGAACTCGTATGAAAGATTAAAATGAAACTCAAGCGATAAAACAGACGGTCCATCCGAACAAAATTCATATTCGGTCAGACGTCACGAACTATTTCATAATTACAACACAATCTTCTTGCAGCTGATTGGGTGAGCTGTCGCTAGAGGTTTCACAAGCCTAAAATTACTCGCCAAAATCAAGAAATATTCACTCGACCAGAGCCAAGAATGTGTTAATTTGAATGGGAGGCTGACAAGAAATGGTGGGTTCAATGAAGTATACATGATGTTTTTTTAGAATGGAGTCGTGCTGAATCTCAGATTCTGTTAACAAGAAACAAAATTGGATTGTATGGAACTATATGATGTGCCCATGAAATGGTTGTGGAAATCGTGTGCAAGTGGATAGAATCACCGCTGAGCGACGCGAGGGTTGTAGGGATGGGGCCCCTTGACCCGTAAATTATTTCTAATGCTAAAATATTTGACTGAAGAAATTACTCTTTTATTCCTCTTAGCCGCGTTACGCGTTAAACCGGTAATACAAACTTGTTCATAAACTTGATTAAGCCCACTCAATCCTGGTATTTTACTGGCTACAAGAAAGTGAAACATCGCCTGGCATCTTTTATAAGGATTATTATTTAGCCAGATTATTATTGTATTTTTAAATTTGCCATTTATATCCGGGTCAAGCCAAAAATAAAGACTTGTGATAACCAGCAACCAGGTTTACGACTGCCAGATCTTGAACACGACATGCACTAGTTCTTTATAGCGCCAACGAAAAATGCCCACAAACACCTTTTTTTATTACTTCCAGTGTCGGTAACTAAATAAATCGAACTGAATCGCTAAAAATACGTGATTGTATAATATTGTCGGTTTACCCATCTTTGGGAAGTTGCAATGGACTGACGATAAGAAATCATTAGTTTCAATGAAATATTGATCAAACTTTACAATTTTTAAAGATAAACAGAATTCAGCGGCAAAAAATTGTTTCCTAACTGTAGTAGTGTTGGCTAATTTGCAATGGACTGCGCTAAGAAATTTATTCAGTTCCAATGAATATTAAAAGTCAACTTTACTAATGTCTAAGACATAATAAAAAGTTTCAGCGTATAGAGGTTTCCTTATCTGCTATGGTAGTGTTATCAGGGCCCTATTTATACTTGGAAATATTACCTGTAAAGAAGCATTGTAAAGTTAAAGCGTATTTGCCTCTTGTGACATCAGGGATGAAGAATCCAGATTGCAAACATTTTACCAGTGCGCCTGTACAGCTCTCAGTGACGAACGTGAACACGAAGGAATCTTCTCCTTTCGGTCAACTGATCTTTCTTGATGACATAATGTCGACAATTGGATTCATAATTTGTCGAACGCGAGGGAAAAGTATCGTTTACGTATACCGTTCATATTGCTATAATACATTTTAAACGAAGCCTAATTGTAGAGACACACGTTTTTAAAATTATAAATCATTACATTCGTGTTGACAATAAACTTGATTTTACTTAAAGGTCATAGGAAACGTATTTACCACTAGTTAAAAATAAAAAATCTGAGCTACATGATTCGCTCATCTACCATGTCTTCGATAGGGTCTAAAGGCCCGTCGTCACACTATGACGAATTGGCATTGCCGTACTGCCGAACGAATGAAAATCAAATACGCCACAGCATCCCAGCCGAATTGAATTCGTATAGGTGAATTCAACCGAATCGAACTACTGCCAGACGAATCCCAAACGAATATAAAAACGTTTTCTCACCATTTCATAACTTATCATTAACTTACAGGACAGCGATCTATAATCGAACGACTAACGAGCTTTGCGTGCGGCTACGCGTACAGTCTGCGAATT
>JZLH01S0379373.1:51620-65945 GCA_001188425.1 Eucidaris tribuloides
GTGAATAACAAAAACCAGCGTTTACGCTGCAGATTTTAGAGAACAGACATGCACTAGTTTTTTTAATACAGACACGGAAAATGCAACAAACCTATTTTTTATTACTTTACTTCAGTGTCGGTAACTATAATAAATCAACTGAATCGTAAAATACGTGATTGTATAATATTGTCCGCTTTACCCATCTTTGGGAAGTTGCAATGGACTGACGATAAGAAATTCATTTAGTTCAATGAAATATTGAAGTCAACTTTACAATTTTTAAAGATAAACAGAATTTCAGGTAAAAAATTTTTCCTTAACTGTATTAGTGTTTAGGCCTAATTTGCAATGGACTGACGCTAAGAAATTTATTCAGTTCAATGAAATATTGAAGTCAACTTTACAATTTCTAAACATAATACAAAATTTCAGGTAAGAGGTTTTTCCTTATCTGTATTAGTGTTTAGGCCTATTTATACCTTGGAAATATACCTTGTAAGAAGGCATTTAAAGTTAAAAACGTATTTGCCTCTTGTTGACATCAGGATGAAGAATCCAGATTGGGAACATGTTCAGTGGCGCTGTACAGCAGTTGACGAACGTGAACAAGCGAAGGACTCTTCTGGGTCAAACTGATCTTTTCTTGATGAACATAATGTCGACAAGTTGGATTCATAATTTGTCGAACGGATGGGAAAATATCGTTAGTATCCGTTCTATTGTATAAACATTTTAAACAAGCTAATTGTAGAGTACAACGTTTTAAATTATAAATATTAATTCGTGTTGACAATATAACTTGATTTTACTTAAAGGTATAGGATAACATTTACCACAGTTAAAAAAAATCTGAGCTACATGATTCCTCATGCTACCATTGTCTTCGATAAGGTCTAAAGGCCTCGTCACACTATGACGAATTGGCATTGCGTACTGCGAACGAATTGAAAAAATCCAAATACGCACAGCATTCCCAGCGAATTGATTCCGTATAGGTGAATTCAACCGAATCGAACGTACTGCCAGCGAATCAAAACGAATTAAAAACGTTTTCATCACCATTTCATAACTTATAATTAACTTACAGACAGCGATCTATAATCGAACGACTAACGAGCTTTGCGTGCGCTACGCGTACAGTCTGCGAATTCTAGTCGATCACATGGTGTCTGTGTGCATTTACGAACATAGACCTTCTTGAACTCAACGTCATTTTGCCCATCATTTTGAGTTTGGGTATCTAATTTCCCCCAGTATGCCGAAATCCAAGAGAGCCAAGATTTGTATTTGTATAGTATAAAAAGGGAGCACCAAATTACTCTAATGGTATAATTCCAGGGCAAATTGATATATGAAAGGCAGCCTTTACCCCAATTTAAAACTAGTAATAACCTGAAATCTGGCCAACGGTTAGGTAAATGATTTAGTCATATTTTGCAAGCGTGTTGTACATTGTGATATTATTATTTCAAAATAATGAACTTTATTAAATTTCGCTAATGGTGAATAAATAGGGATTTATTTTTACATATAAAAGATATTTCTATTTCTTTATATGATCAATTATGAACCGGAAAATAAATACTGATAAAATTGGTATTGGTAACAGAAGAGTTTTTCAATTAGTATAGATGAATATTACAATTCTAGATACAACTAATTTTCATTGATTACCAGAGAATTTCTAGTATAACATTATAGCATAACAACCATGAGGTAGTTTGACATAGCAATTTCCTCGCAACACACAATCACTACGAAACACACACACACAGCAACATCAAACACACTACAACACACACACAACAAACACACAAACACACACACACACTAACACACACACACACACACACACACACAACAACACACAACACACACACTAAACACACAATCACACACAAAACACAATAAAACATCACCTTCAGATAATGAATAACAGATTGATCTATATAAAACATGATAAGCTACATGTTTATAAAGAATGAGAGTAAATTTATTTTTCGATTCAAGCTACATACGCAAAACTAAATCGCACAGAAAGGGCCTCATTTATGTTCGAATCAATGAATATTATTGGTCACTTACGGTTCGTCCTGTTAAGAGTAAACGGTGATTGAAAATTCGGCGTCCGCGGCGCATGGATTTGACGCTTGGATACGTTCGAAAAATGTTAAGTATGTTAAAATATTTCAGCGTATTCGATACGAACAAGAGTACTGTTGCAAGAGTATGTAACGAATTATCCAACGATCAAACGTCCAACGAACTGATAGCATACGGTGCCAATACGAATGTCAAAATGTTCTATTCGCATTGGATCGCAATGCCAATATCTCATTGTGTGCGAGCCCTTTTAAATGAGCTGAAAATGAATTATTTAGTGATTTAAAATGTGAAGATAGTTAAAGTTGATATTATTGAGCATGCCATTTTTCCCATAGATTACTGTGGTGTTAACTTAGGCTATTTAAACTCACCCCGAAGTTTTAATATTTGTTTATTTTGCGCATACTTTGCTATTGGCAGTTGTAACTTTCCAATTTTTTTTTTTTTTTAGGATGTTTATTTGTATTATGAACATACTGTGTAGTTCAGATATCAAATTTGCATTTTTTAATGAACTCCAATGTAATAGACTTCAATCCTTTGTAATATTGGTACAGTTCTGTATTTCAATGTATCATACTTATCAACTGATACCTTTCTTAGCGCCTATTTCATCGATATGCAATATTTTGTTATATATATGTCAGTAAATTTATTCATAATATTGACGATTAACATATATTACATTTATGTTTTGTTTATGAAGCATTTGGTTATCAGCCCGATTATCATGTGATTCACTTGTAAATCGAATTTACCGATATTATGTATATTTTAAATGTTATTATCTTATTCTACTGTGTTATCTCAATGATTATCTTGTGAATCGCAGTGTGAGGTGAATGCACTTATATTATGTGAGAATTATATTTATTGTTTCTGTCATTGTTACATGGGAATTGTTTGACAAAGGTGTAATCAAAATCTTTCGAACATTATCATTCTTATTATTATTCATAATATCAATGCGCACAAGCAGTCAATCCAAATTATCGTTAGTGATGCAATGACAATCAGATTATTCTCCGCCACCACCAGCGTACATGACAAAATGCTGAAAACGATTAAGCTGCACAGCAATCTCAGGTAAAGATTTCAGGTAATCTTTTCCTGTTACCTATCCTCCACATATTCAGTGGCACGTAGTGTAGGGCCCACACTGAGTGTCTCCATTCTGACCTATCAGCTGCCGCAATTTAGGTTTCTACCCATGTCCTCCATCTACATGATCTGCATGATTTCTGATTTCTTTCCTTCTCTGTCAGGTTATCTTTGGTTATTTCCTAGACATTCCAAAATTCTTGTCACCAAAGTAATAATTTCATTTGATGCAATAATTACTTTGGTGACCAAGCATTTGGAAACACGTGTGTGACGGCCAAAGTAAAAAACAAAACAAAACACAGACATAAAGCTCTTTTGAAAAGACTTTTAAAAGGGTCATCTAGTTGGAAATATGCATTTGTTTCTTCCAAATAATAGTGTTATATGCTGCGAGGGCCAAATTGCTTGTCAAAGATACACGTATGTATCTCTTTAAATTTAAAAGAGAGGAAACCCCACTCCACTCTAAGAGTGGAATTCGGCTGTAAAAGTAGTGAAAATCACTCTCAAAAAAGTAAATCTAGACACTTGTTTACTCCAGATGCGCGTGGTTTTCACGCCCGAGTTGAATACGAAGTGCCTGATAGGCTATGATTTATAATATCTAAGTAAGGAGTCAGGCACAGTAAAATCGCTGTTTAAAACATTTTAAACAACTGCATACGGTTGTTTAGGCCTGTCACCCTAACAACATTGTTTAAATTGCTTTAACAACCATGATTGTGGAATCCGTTTTTAAATATTGGTTAAGATTTGAACAGCGACGTTCAATTTTTAAACAGCGTTTTACTGTGTGTTAGGGATCACTTCTTTTAGAGCGAAATACACTCCAATTTGGATTGAAATTTACCCCAAATCGATTGGACGGTGGTAATTCACTCTTTTGGTGTCACGAACAAAGCTAGTGATTCGTAATACCACTCCCAACCCCCGTAAGGCGTTATGCTTTCGTCGATCACTTATTTCGTTTAGATTGAAAATCAACTGAAATTTGGAGTTCACCCCAAATTGAGGTGGAATAGTGTTTTTTCACTCTTTTGGGGTCATATCCACTAGTTTGGTGAGAAAGGATTTTCACTGTTACTGGAGTGAAAAGTACTCCCTTTCTCAGTAGAGTGGAGATTCTACTCGCTTTACTTCTGAATGTTATGATTTTAGACCGTTTGAATGTAATTTACGCCAAAATCAATACAAATACAAAAGCTTTTGACACGGTACAGTTAGCCTACGGTCTCGTTAATAACACACTGTGTCATGAGTATGTTGTGACGAAACAGTGGCGTAGCTAGATTTTTTCCAGACAGGCGGGGGGGGGCCTTGAATCTTGTAGGGGGCACCAAAAATAATATTTTTTTAGGGGGTGCATACACATTTTTTTTTGCTTCTTCATGATTTTGTGTGTGTGTATGGGGGGCACCAGGGGCCACACGAAATTTGTGGGGGGGGGGCACGTACCCCACCCCATAGCTACGCCCCTGCTGACGAAATCATGTCATAACACTTATAAAATTTGAGTTCAATTCATCGTTGTTATTTCAGTGAGTGCTCCTACTGGTATACCAACAATGGAATAATATTTCATTCCATTGCTGGTCTGACACGCGTATGAACCGTCTATATACGCTTTCAATTTTCTGTTGACATAAAACCATAGTGCACAAAGCAATGGCCCCTATACTTCGTCTTGCACATGTACGAAACCGTTGCATTATATATCTACTTCAACGCATCGATAACTATTAAAATCGCTGTTCGTGTCGCAATAATATGTTGCTGCTATTTATGTCGAACTCACTGGATGTATGGAACGCAAATAGATAGGACGCTTGCCCGTCTGTGCTCGTGCCATGTGGTTGGAACACCACACTGTACTCTCAGAACGAACAGTGTTGGAGAAAGAAAGACCTCGAACTCATATAAGGTTTGTGTAGAATTTATACCAAAGTAAAAGTATATCTTGCTCGTAATCATGTGCTGTCACTGTAATAGCTTATAGATAATCATATTATACATCGAGAAACCAGCGAACAGTTGGGACTACATAAGATTCATGCATGGTCTGTATTCAGCATGCTGTTGCTGTGCTAATTATACTGCAGTGCAGTACGTTATGCTCGATTTGAGTGACTAGTTGTCGGGCCGTACACATATATCAGCCGCGGGGTTAGTGTTTTAATGGGTGGATGCTCTGCAGGTAGTTGTTTGGGAGTACTTGTCGGGGGTAGTTGTCCGAGAGTACGGGGGGGGGTAGAGAGGGGGTAGTTGTCCTGGTAGGTGGTCGGGGGTGTAGTTGACCTTGAGTGTGGTTGTCCCAGGGAGTAGTTGTTTGGAGGGGAGTTGTCCGAGGGGTACTTGTTGTAAAGGGTGATTGTCATAGGCCCTTGGGGGTGATCAACCTAGCGGGTTATTCTCCCGGGGGTAGTCTAGAGGGTGGTTGTCCTAGGGGGTATTTGTCTGGAGGGGAGTTGTCCCAGGGATAGTTTTCCTAAAGGGTAATTGCCAGAGGGGGTAGTTGGCTTGGGGTGATCAACCTAGCGGGTAATTGTCCTTGGGGTAGTCGTGTAGAGGATGTTTGCCCTAGGGGGTATTTATCGATTTTTTTTTTCATCACGCCACTGTACTACAGTCAGTCCCGAACTATCAACCGACATTCCTACAACCTCAGCGCCAAAAATCATCTTCAACAAGAACTACAACATGCCAAGACGGCTCTCACAACCATCAATGGATACCCAAGCAGGAAAATCAGCACAGAACGACCAAAAACCATTTCCCCCCCCCCCCATCTCCAAAGAAGATTCAAGCGCTTACCACTGTTGTGGTCCCTCACATTGGCAAGACATCACACAAGATCCAGCGTATCCTTACATCTGTCTACATCCAAGTCAGACATCGATCGTCCAACAAATTACGCTCAACTTTCCACACGCACAAGGAAAAAAACCATCAACAAACAACAAGGAGTCTACAAAATGCCATATGAATGCGGTAAGGTGTACATAGGAGAAACGTCAGGGTGGGACTTTGAAACCAGACTCAAGGGACACAAAGCATGCCAGAAGCATGCTGATTGGGACAAATCAACCACCGTGAAACATGCTTAACAAGAAGACCACACTATCAAATGGCAAGACAGCACACTGATGATCAGAATCAAGAATTGGCACACAAGAAGAATCCGAGAAGCAATGGAAATTCAACAACACAACGCAATTCAAGAAAATGGCCTACACCTCACCAGTATATGGGTACCCTTCATCAACAAGGACAGCAATACTACTCAACACTAATAGTTGCCTGCTTTCACCCACGTCTGCAATTTACAGAATGCTAACTTCTAGGTCCGCAATTACCCATTATAAGTTCTCAACCATTTCATCACTCGAGTTATTTGTCCTGACGACGGACAGAGTATACTGTCCAAAACGTTGAGATAGTACTTTCAAACAGTTCTTTTCAAAACTACAAATACCAAGAAAGAGATTATCTTGAAATACATGGTGATATCCGAAAAAGTGTACTCTATAAGGGGTATTTGTCTGGAGGGGAATTGTCCGAGAGGTAGTTGACCTATAGTGATTGCCATTACCATAGGGGGTAGCTGGATGGGGTAATCAACCTAGCAGGCAACTGTCTCGGGGGGTAGTCTGGAATGGGGTCGCCTTAGGGGGTAGTTGTCCTAGAGGGTGGTTATCCTGGGTTGATTATCCCAGGGGTGGTTGCCAAGGAAGCCTTTGTCTGAATACGTAGGGGTGCGCATGGTATGACAATGTAGGTGACTATAAGTAAACGAATAACGTTCAAGATTTATTTACCAACGCAAAACATACATGAAATTGAAATATCGTTTTCCACGTTTTTGTCATTTCGACTTTTTTTTTTTACCTTTTCTTTCTTTCTTTTTTCTTGGCAGAAATGGGATGGATTTCTGAAGCACTCAACATCTAAGTAACATCCGGTACATCGATAAAGGATATTCTGTTGGGACAGGCATGATGGAGGAACCACACGAATCGTTTCGTCTTGCTAACGAGGATCAATGTATCCATAAGGGAATATATACATCATGTCCCACGTGCAAACAGAAAGAACTCGATCAACTGAACGAGTTCCGCAGACGAGTTGAGAATGGTGAGGAGGCGACAAGTATTGATTCGTTTATTGAAAATGGTTTGTACACACCTCTGTATCTGGCTTGTAAGTTGAGACGAAAAGATATGGTTGAATTTTTATTGCAGAACAACGCCGACCCTACGCAACCCGGCACCAAAGATCCAGACAATTACACTGCTTTGCATGAATTATGTCGATTTCCTGGCTGGTGCATAAAGGAATGGGAAGAAGTTTGCGCTATGCTAGACCTGCTGATGGGTTACGACGGAATCCTTAAGGTGACAAATTTGAATGGATTGAATGGCCTTCTCTATGCGGCTTGGGAACGTAATCAACAATGTGTTTTTTATCTTCTCAACAAATTTTGTCACAAGATCTCTCCTAACGATCAAATAAATGCTCTTTTACTTCTTGGTTCCTCGCAAGTCATGTATGAGAACTATTCGGATCGAACAAATTGTTGCGTTTACTTCGTCAGAGCGCTGGCACTTCGTGAACAGTACAGTGCAGTTGGTGTTTCAGAAATAGATTGTAAAGCATTGGAAAAGACATACAGTACCTGGAAGGAGTGTCACACTATTGAAGAATTTAAAGAAATCAGTGATGACGAGGTGAAGATATGGCTAAATGCACTTGTGACCATTGAAAGGCTTTTAGGCCCAGATGTAGCCCACAAGCATATACCCTACCAGTATATCATACACTTCAGTTCCAATGTGATGATCCCTACAGTCTTTGAAGCTTTGCTTTATATTATCGATCTCGGTATAAGATTAGAGGAGACGCGAACATCTATGCTTCGTGAACTCACGGGATTACTTCGGTACATTTGTGTACTGATGAAGAAGTTGCCTGATGACATACCCCAGCCGGACGTCAAACACATTCACATCGTCAACGCTCCCAAGGAGCAAACCATGATTGTGCCCGTGTTTCGAAATCATACCGAGATGTATGCTCTTCACTTTGATTACATCAGAAGGTACTTGATAAACATACTTCTTCATATCAGTCTTCGGGCACCTAACCAGCTGAGAAGAAGTTGCAAATTATCCAAGATAGTACTGAGGGCGGCAGGTGATATGGTTGAAACTGCTATGGCCAATGACCATCATAATAGGTCAAGAATAGTTACAAAAACGGTCTCTACTTCATTGATGTGTGCAGCGATTGAAGAATTTCAGTTCACTTCTATTGGCAAAAAAACGTCGCTGAGATTAAAAGCGGAGTGGCTTTCCGTTGCAATGCAGCGACTGTTTTCCTGTCTTTTGCAAATCGAAGATGTTTACTTCGCAACCGAATGTGGTGATACGTTGCTGCATTGCGCTATGTCCAGGATGCACTTCGAGTATAAGCCGCCAATCCCGCCATGTATGCAACCGTACTATCTGGAAGTACTAACAACAATTGCGGGTATGCTGGTTAGAAATGGCTGCAACATTTACACGACAAACAACAAGGGTGAGAACGCTTTAGATATTGCGAGAAACATTCCACAGCTACAAGATCACATTGGAAATCTTGAAACATTCCTCCAGCCTCCTCAAACTCTTCAACAGCTGGCAGTGTGGTCGGTGATTCATCACCAGATTCCTTACCAAGGTATACTTCCCAAACGTCTGTGTGATGTTATCGACAAACACCGAAAGATGGGAGTTTTCGACAAATTTCCGGTGATACTTATTGTGTGAGTAGCCAGAAGAAGAGCCACGTGATTCATGATGGGAAAAATCAACATTCCATTTTCCATGATGTATATCCTGTGGTAGTGAAATTTGTTTTAATCGCTGCAGTAAAGTGTGGTCAATAATTTCAACACGTGTTAACTGTTGACACATTTTTATGCCTCGCAGACGAAGTTTCGAGGGGGCATTAAGCGTTGCACTTGTTCGTCCGTCCGTCCGTCCGTCCCGCTAATTGGTTTCCGCACGATAACTCAAAATTATTATTATTATTATTATTATTATTATTATTATTATTATTATTATTATTATTATTACATTTGGAAGAAAAAAACTGGAAAGCGTTGGAAAATAGACTTTCATGATCCCGGTAATCATACTTGAGCCTATTATGATCATTAGATTCGCCATAATACTCGTAATTAAGCTACCAGTAATATTTTGGGATTGGTAGAGAGGTTTCTTTCCCAGTGTTGGACTCTAATTTTGTCATATTATTGAAACAGTAAAGTAATTAATATTCCTGAAATTTCGCAAGACAAGTCCACGTAGGTTTAATATGACAAATTATTCTAAAAGCAGGTTTGAATTGGAGTTACGTTTATTATAGCAATATGAAAAAAATGTTGTGTATATTTTCAGTAGATATAACAACGGTGGGTCATACGGTAGTTATTAGTAAGTTGCAAATACACACACACACATGCGCACGCGCGCGCGCGCGCGCGCACACACACACATACACACAATGCAAATGTAAAACCACACTTACAAAAAATATGTGACTTGTTATTTATTTTATTTGATTTTTCTTTATTGTATGTGTTGGATCTACCCCATTTTGGAAATAAACTGAAATGGATCTACCCCCTTTTGGAAATAAAGTCATTTTTATTGCCCATTTTTTACCACTTTTTTGGTGGGAATTTCAACTTTCGTTTGTGTTATCTGATAGAGCTACTAAAACTGTATAGATTCATGTAAAAAAGTCAAATTTGATGAAAAATGGATCTATTCCCTTTTGGAAATAAGCTCTTCATATATATATATATATATTATTTTTTTTTTTTTAGTGTAGAGATAGTACTAGTAACAACAACTGATGTCTTCCCTGTAAAAATTATAGAGCGAAAGAAATAAATACAAGGAAAGCGTGCTTTAATCAAGCTCCTCCACACTGATAATAACTAAAATTAAACGAGAAGAGTGAAAAACTGTCTCACGGGAATCGAACCGGGTCGCTGGCTTAAAGCGCAATGCCTTACCACTACACACACACACACATGACACACACCACACACCCATCACGACCACACACTGTTGATCCACACACACACACACACACACATATATATATATATAGATATAGATATATACATATAGATACAGATATATATAAACAGAGATGTTGAAGGATTTCATTGATCTCAGGAATGGGTTTGAGGATTGTGCTTTATTTAAAATGAAGACAGTTAATCGATATAAAATGTCTGACTTGATTTATGTGTGAAATTATATTTTTCATTGTAGGTTTCTATCATTTTTCCAACGTAATGAATTTGCGCGAATAAAGATTATATAATATACATGGTCTATCCAAATTTTGGTCAATTTACCACTTGTTTTTCTTCATGTATTACTATGTCGTATATTATTTTAATACCAGGATTAGATTAATGAACCCCATAAACTCACTTGCTTGTAGAATAATATCCTAAATATAATGTAAGAATAGTGAATTTTGTTGCAATATTCTTGAAAATGTCAGAAATAAATGGGAATAAGCTCATAAGTTCATAAGTTCATCTTTGTTGCCCAATTATTGGGAAATTTGGTGTATTCATACTTCACAATATACATAATACAAGTACAAAATATCTAAACAAAAAAAAATACATTATACATGAACACATGAGAACATATCAGACAGGTCAACAAAAGTTTGAATGAATTTGGGTACAGATGTTATAACACCATAAAATGAAAACATACGTTTTAGTATGCTGTGATAGTACAATAGAAACCTGCACATTTTACCCTTCGTATTTAACTTATTTCGAAATCCAGCAATTTTTATCACACGGAATAACTTTTGAGATGGCCAACGTAAAAGATATTAATTCAGACATAACGCTCCTTTGAAATGATCTTTAAAAAAGCCGCTCATCTAAATAAAAGTATGACGTTTTTCAATTAGTGTTGTATGCTTTGAGGCCCAAACTTACGTCCTCTGCATTCATGTCACAGAATCAACATGTATGTATCTCTCTAAAATGCCAAATATTGAAAAATCCACTCAACTGAAAGATTTAAAGAACATGTATTTGACTCCGGTAAGAGTGGAATTCCACTCTAAATGTAGTAAAAATGGCTCTAAAAAGAGTAAATCTAGACACCATTCTACTCCAAATGGGAGCAGGGGCTGCGCCAGGGTAAAATCTTAGGGGGCGAAAAATCTGTCGGGACAAATTTGCCCGCCATATTTTCTTACCTGCCAACTTACAAGCCAAACGTCATCTGATAAGTGGGGGGGGGGGGGGGAACGCAAAAGTACTTCTATTGTCTGCCAAATAGATCTGTACTAGCCAAATGAACAATATGGGAGTTAAAAAGAAAAGATACACGTTATTTCCATTACGTTGAAAGGGGGGCCGCCCCCTTCCCTCTGTGGCACCGCCCCTGAATGGGAGTGGTTCTCACATCCGAGCCGAAAACGAAGCGATTCCTAATATCACTCCCACTGCCTGTAAGGAGTCATGTTATATTTGGAATGACTTCGTTAAGAACGATATGCACTCCAATTTCGAATGAAATTTCCCAACAAATTGTGGTGGATGGTGGTAATCAGGGGCGTCAATCAATGTTTCGGATTGGGGGGGAGGGGGGGGCAAAAGTGAAAAAAATGTCCAAAATTTTCGGCGCGCTCGCTCCAAATTGTAATACAGAATTTTGCGCGCAAAGCACGCCGAAAAATTGACAATTTTGTATGTTTAAGAGTGGTTTTATACCATGTTTAATGGTTTTGTAGAGCTTTCCATGGCTTTTCAAAACATATATTTACATTGCATATTATGAATTTTTCAAGTTGTCAAAATTATGTGTGTGTGGTGGGGGGGGGGTCAAATTGATATGTTTGACCCATCAATATTTTCATGGGGAGGGGGGGGGGGCTGCCCCACAGGATCGACGCCTCTGGTGGTAATTTACTCCTTTAGTGCCTCGAACGAAGTGCAGAAGGAGTCATGTTATAATTTAATGTAGAGTGAAATAAACTCCAATTTGAAATGAAATTTACCCGAAATTGGAGTGTGTTGCGGCACAAAATGTCGCCGTCAGGTTTTGCACAAATCGGTACAAAATGTCCCTGGGGACAATTCGTGACGCCATTGCTGATTCCATTTTTTGGCCTCCCTGGCGACAGTTTGTGCCAAGAAAACATAACCTAGCGGCACAAATTGTCGCCTCCGTCACAAATTGTCGCCACTCACTAAATATTTTTGTGTCTGTGTCTGTGCGTGTCATGGTCTCTCAGTACCTGTGTATATGTCTGTTCGTGTGTGTATCTATTTGTCAGTGTGTCCCATGTTTCTTTTGGTGTCTTTCTGTGTGTGCATGTGTTTCAGGTGTCTGTGTGTGTCTGTATTTTTGTGTATCTTCGTGTTTGTGTGTATCTGTGTGTGTCTGTATGTGGCTGTTTGTGTGTGTGTATGTATGTGTCAATGTGTCTGTATGTATGTGTGTCTGTATGTACCTGTATGCATCTGTGTGTTTGTCTTTGTACATGTTGTATGTGTCTATGTATGTATGTGTCTGTGTGTCCTTATGTATCTGTATGTCTGTTTGTGTGTTTGATTGTGTCTGTGTGTTTGTTTTTGTGTGTCTGTGTTTATGTGTGTGTCTGTGCGTCTGCGTGTTGGACGTGGGAGTGGGTATATATGTTTACATGTATACATGGTGTGTGCGCGTGTCTGTGTTCGTGTCAAGGTATGTGTCTGTAAGTGTCTGTGTATGTCTGTGTATGTCTCTGTGTGTTTCTGTGTGTCTCTGTGTCTTTAAGTGTCTTTGTCTGTGTGTTTGTCTTTGTTCGTGTCTGTGCGTGTCTGTGTGTATCCGGATGTCTGTATGTCTGTGTGTATTTGTATGTGTGTCTGAGTATGGCTGTGTGCATTTGTGGTAGGTGCGGTGTGGGAAAGAGGATGCAAGTATGTGTAGTATTTATGTGTGATGTGTGTAAGTGTGTGTGTATGTCAGTGTGTGGGTATGGTTTGTGCGTGTCTGTGTGTGTATCCATGTATCTCTGTCCGTATGTCTCTTTGTGTGTATCTAGGTGTGGTTGTGCATGTATGTGAGTGTTTGTATGACACACAAACAGACAAACACAGACACGTAGCACACATGTACACACAAACGGACCAACATACACATAAAACGACACAGATACAGAGACACAGATACACACACGAGCAGACATATACGCCATACACACAAACACAGACACACACATACACACCTAAACAAGCAAAAACACACATATACAGACAAAAGCACAGACACAAAGAGACACACAAACACGCATACACATACAGACACACAAACACACATACACATACAGACACACAAACAGACACACAGACACACAGACACACACAGACACACATACAAACATGCAAACAGACACACGAACACAGACACACAGACACATTGAGAGGCGCATAAACATACAGACACACAAACACATGAACACAGGCACATAGACACATACAGACACACAGAAAACACACAGATACATACAGACACACAAACACATAGACACATACAGACATACACATACAGACAAACACGTACAGACACAGACAGACACATCGACACACATAAATACACGCAGACAGATACATACAGACATACAGAACACAGAGACACATACAAACGCACAGACACATACGTATACACATACACATACACATAGTCCCAGACACTTGACACACACAAACACAAACACACAGACACAAACAGCTAAGAATCAGACACATACAGACACACATACACACAGGAAAACACACATACAGACACACACACACATAGACACACATACGCACATACCCACGTACACCCACATACCGCAAAACAATTAAATGTGCTTTGGTCATGGCTGGCGACAATTTGTGCCGTCAATTCCGGGCACAAATTGTCACCGGCGACAATTTGTCCCGGTGGCGACAGTTTGTGCCACAAGAGAGTGTAATACATGTAGTGTTTCACTATTTTGGAGTGATCCACTACTTTACCGAGAAAGGATTTTCACTTTTACGAGAGTCAAAAGTTCTCCCTTTCTCAATGG
>JZLH01S0379373.1:65995-80095 GCA_001188425.1 Eucidaris tribuloides
TGTCTGTTCGTGTGTGTATCTGTTTGTCAGTGTGTCCCATGTTTCTTTTGGTGTCTTTCTGTGTGTGCATGTGTTTCAGGTGTCTGTGTGTGTCTGTATTTTTGTGTTTGTATATGTCAATGTGTCTGTATGTGTATTTGTGTCTGTATGTACCTGAATGTGTCTGTGTGTTTGTCTTTGTGTGCGTCTATGTGTGTATGTGTATGTGTGTCCCTATGTATCTGTATATCTGTCTGTGTGTTTGTTTGTGTCTGTGTGTTTTTGTGTGTCTGTGTTTATGTGTGTGTTTTTGCATCTGCGTGTTGGACGTGGGTGTGGGTATATATGTTTACATGTATACAGGGTGTGTGCGTCTCTAAGTTCGTGTCTAGGTATGTGTTTGTAAGTGTCTGTGTATGTCTGTGTATGTCTCTGTGTGTTTCTATGTGTCTCTGTGCCTATATGTGTCGGTGTCTGTGTGTTAGTCTTTGTTCGTGTCTGTGCGTGTCTGTGTGTATCCGGATGTTTATAGACGAATCCGGCGAGAATGTTCACCGCATGAGGGCAGCAGGCAAGTCGTCATTACTGCCATGGCACCATCAACTGTAGGCCACCGCAGTCAATACGATTTCCACACGACTGAGCGAAATTTTCTGTCTATGCCACTGGCAATTACGTAAAATAATTAATATCTTCACAAAACTTTCGGACGTGCATATGCATATGTGTGTCTGTATGACACACAAACAGACAAACACGGACACCTACAGATACATACATAGACACATGCACACAGACACACACAAACAGCTAGCACACATGTACACACAAACGGACCAACATACACACAAAAAGACACCCACAGAGACACAAATACACATACGAGCAGACATACACGCCATACACACCAACACAGACACACACATACACACCTAAACAAGCAAAACACACATATACAGACAAAACACAGACACAAAGAGACACACAAACACGCATACACATACACATACAGACACACAAACAGGCACACAGACACACAAACACACAGACACACATACAGACATGCAAACAGACACTCGAACACAGACACACAGACACATTGAGAGGCGCACAAACATACAGACACAAAAACACATGGACACAGACACATAAACACATACAGACACACACAGCCACACAGAAAAACACACAGACACATACAGACACACAAACACATAGATACATATAGACATGTATACACACATACAGACAAACACGTACAGAGACACACAGACACATAGACACATAAATACAGGCAGACAGATACATACAGGCATATAGAACACAGAGACACAGACAAATGCACAGACACATACAGATACACATACACATAGTCCTAGACACTTGACACACACAAACACACAGACACAAACAGCTAACAATCAGACACATACAGACACACAGAGACCCACATACACACAGACAAACACACAGACACATACAGACACACACACACATAGACACACATACGCACATACCCACGTACACCCACATACCCCAAAACAATTAAATGTGCTTTGGTCATGGCTGGCGACAATTTGTGCCGTCAATTCCGGGCACAAATTGTCACCGGCGACAATTTGTCCCGGTGGCGACAGTTTGTGCCACAAGAGAGTGTAATACCTGTAGTAGTGTTTCACTATTTTGGAGTGATCCACTACTTTACCGAGAAAGGATTTTCACTTTTGCTAGAGTCAAAAGTTCTCCCTTTCTCAATGGAATGGAGATTTTACTCACTTGACATAATGTGAATCTCTGTGATTTCCGGCCGTTTAAATGTAATTTGCGTACAAAATTAATACAAATACAGAAGCTTTTGACACGGTACAGGTAACACCCTCAAAACTCGGTCTGTTGAAAAAAACACACACCCTGTCGTTCGAGTATTTTGTGACGAAATCATGTCAAACGCACTTATAGAAATTTGAGTTCAATTCAACGTTGTTTATTCAGTGAGTGCTCCCATTGGTATACCAACAATGAAATAATAGTTCATTCTATTTCTGGCCTGATCGACACGCGTATGAACCCCCTACGCTTGCAATTTTCTGTTGACATACAACCATAGTGCATAAAGCAATGGAGCCTATACTTCGTCTTCATATGTACATGCACATGTACGAAACCGTTGCACTATATCTAAATTTAGTTAAACGCATCAATAACTACTAGAATTGCCGTTCATGTGACAATGATCACTGAATGTATGGAACACGAATAGACTAGAGTGGCCGCTTGCCCGTCCATGCTTGTACGTGCAATTATATTGGTGAATGGAACACCGCACTGTACTCTTAGAACGAACAGCGTTGGAGAAAACAAGACCTCGATCGATCGTACTCATAAGGTATGTATAGAATTATATTATATTTATACCAAAGTAAAGTATATCTTGTTCATGTGCAGTCGATCACTGTAATAGCTAATACATGATTATATTATGCATTGTGAAACTAACGAACAGTTAGTTCATGCATGGTCTGTATTCAGTATGCTGTTGCTGTGCTAATGATACTGCAGTGCAGTGTTATGCTCGATTTGAGTGACTATATTTGTCGGACTGTACACATTATCAGCCGCGGGGTTACTTATTTGGGGGTAGTTGTCCTAACGGGTGGTTTTCTAACGGGTAGTTGTTTGGGAGTACTTGTCGGGGTTACTTGTCGGAGAGTACTTGTCCGGGAAGGGGTGTAGTTGTCCTAGAGGGCGGTTGCCCTAGGGACTAGTTGTCCGGATGGGAGTTGTCCGAGGGATAGCTGCCCTAAAGGGTGATGTCATAGGCCCTTGGGGTGATCAACGTAGCGGGTTATTGACGGGGGGGGGGGTAGTCTAGAGGATGGTTGCCCTAGGGGGGGATTTGTCTGGAAAGGAGTTGTCCGAGGGGTAGCTGTCCTAAAGGGTGATTCCCATTGTCATAGAGGGTAGTTGGCTGGGGGTGATCAACCTACCAGGTAACTGTCTCAGGGGTAGTCTAGATTGGGGTTGCCCAAGCGTGTTGTTGTCCTAGAGGGTGGTTATCCTGGGGGTGATTACCCTGGGGGAGGTTACCAAGGGGGTCTTTGTATGGATACGTCGGGATGTGCATGGTATGACACTGTACGTGACTTTACATAAACGAAGAACCTTCAGGATTTATTTACCAACGCAAACACACATTGTTACGAAATAAAAAAAATATCACTCTCTATATTTTTATAATTTTGACGATATTTTGTCAAAACCCTTCCTTTCTTTCTTTTTGTCTTAACAGAAATGGGATGACTTTCTGAAGCACTCAACATCTAAGTAACATCCGGGACATCGATAAAGGATACTCTGTAAGAACAGGCGTGACAGCACGGAATCGCTATTATTGCGAAATCATTATTTCCCGTGATGGAAGAAGCACACGGATCGTTTCGTCTCGCTAACGAGGATCAATGTACCCATAAGGGAATATCTACTTCATGTACCACGTGCAAACAGAAAGAACTCGATCAACTGAACGAGTTCCGCAGACGAATTGAGAATGGTGAGGAGGTAACAAGTATTGATTCGTTTATTGAAAATGGTTTGTACACACCTCTGTATCTGGCTTGTAAGTTGAGACGGAAAGATATGGTTGAATTTTTATTGCGAAACAACGCCGACCCTACGCTACCTGGCACCAAAGATCCAGACAATTACACTGCTTTGCATGAATTATGCCGCTTTCCTGGCTGGTGCAATGAGGAATGGGAGGAAATTTGCGCTATACTAGACCTGCTGATGGGTTACCACGGAATCCTTAAGGTGAAAAATTTGAATGGATTGAATGGCCTTCTCTATGCGGCCTCGGAACGTAATGAACAATGTGTTTTCTATCTTCTTGACAGGTTTGGTCACAAGATCTCTCCTAACGATCAAATTGATGCTCTTTTACTTCTTGGCTCCTCGCAAGTCATGTTTGAGGACCATTCGAATCGAACAAATTGTTGCGTTTACTTCATCAGAGCGCTGACACTTCGAGAACAGTCCAGTACAGTTGGCGTTTCAGGAATAGATTGTAAAGCATTGGAAAAGACATACAGTACCTGGAAGGAGTGTCGCACTATTCAAGAGTTTAAGGAAATCAGTGATGACGAGGTGAAGATATGGCTAAATGCACTTGTGACTATTGAAAGGCTTCTAGGCCCAAGTGTGGCCCGCAAGTATCCCGCGATTGTATCAGATATTTCAGTTCCAACTTGATGATCCCTACTGTCTTTCAGACTTTGCTGTATAGCATCGATAGAGGAGACGCGAACGTCTATGCTTGATGCACTCAATATATCTCTTTGGGACTTTAACAATATGTTGGAGAGGTTGCCGCCGGATGATATACCCCAACCGATCATCAAACGCATTGACGTCGTCAACGCTCCTAACAAGCAAACTATGATAGTGCCCGTGGTTGGAGAATACACCACGGGGTATGCTCTTCACTTTGATTACATCAGAATGTATTTGATAAATATACTTCTTCATATCAGTCGTCGGGCACCTAACCAGCTGAGAAGAAGTTGCAAATTATCCAAGATTGTACTAAGGGCAGCAGGTGACATGGTCCAAACTGCAATGGCCAGTGACGATAGGTCGAGGATGGCTACAAGAACGGTCTCTACTTCATTAATGTCAGCGGCAATTGAAGAATTTCAGTCCACTTCTATTGGCAAGAAAGCGTCGCTTCGATTAAGAGCGGAGTGGCTTTCCGATGCAATGAAGCGACTTTTCTCCTGTCTTTTGCAAATCGAAAGTGTTCACTTCACAACCGAGTGTGGCGATACCTTGCTGCATTGTGCTATGTACAGGATGCACTTCAAGGAAAAGTCCCTACGTGCACGACCGTACTATAGAGAAGTACTAACATCAATTGCGGGTCTGCTGGTTAGAAATGGCTGCAACATTTACACGACAAACAACAACGGTGAGAAGGCCTTAGACATTGCGAGAAACATTCCAGAACTGCAAGATCACATCGGAAGTCTTGAAACATTCCTCCAGCCTCTTCAAACTCTTCAACAGCTGTCTGTCTGGTCGGTTATTCATCACAAGATTCCTTACCAAGATAAACTTCCCAAACGTCTGTGTGCAATTATGGACAAACACCTTTCATTTCCGGTGAAATTTACTGAGTAGCCGGAGGAAGAGCCACGCGATACATGATGGGGAAAAACAAATCAACATTCCATTTTCCACGATGCATAACCTGCGGTTGCGAAATTTGTTTTACGAGCGGCGACTGAAAAGTTTTAAGCCTCCGAGATATGGTAAGCGGCAAAAGATCTTTATTGCCCTATTTTTCCACATAGTCCCCTTGTGAGTCCATACGTCCTCCAGCGGTGACGAATTGCCTCGATGCATCTGCAATAGAAGTCATTCGTTTGGTCCCCCAGGTAAGAGTCGACGGCATCAATGACCTCCTCCACGGTGGTGTAGTGTTGTCCAGCCATATCCTTTTTGAGATTCGTGAAGAGGTGGAAGTCGGATGGAGCCAGGTCTGAATATGGTGGGTGCAGAACAAGTTGGAAGCCACAGTCACGATTGGATGCCATCGCCACTACTGATGAATGTGCTGGAGCACTGTCCTGGTGAAACAAGACACCTTTTGTGATCATTCCCGGCCTCTTTTCCTTGATGTTCTCACATAGGCCCTTCAGTAAGTCAGAGTAATATTGCCCATTGGTAGTACAACCCTTCTGGAGGTAGTCCACCATTAGCACTCCTTGTGCATCCCAGAAAACAGAGGCCATGACTTTGCCAGCAGAAGGTGTGACCTTGGCCTTCTTTGGGGTTGGTGACATGGGATGCTTCCATTGTTTTGACTGCTCCTAATTGGTCTCAGGCTGATAGTGATGAACCCAAGTCTCATCCATAGTCACAAATCGTTCGAAGAAATTAAATAGGTTAGCCTTAAAAAGTGCCAAGTTCTCTCTTGACATTCTGCATCTGGTGTGCTTTTGTTCAGGAATCAAACGACGTAGTACCCATCTTGCGGACACCTTTGACATTCCAATTTTATATCAGTCTGATTATTTGATCTGATCTCTTCTGTGAGATGCCCAACCTCTTGGCAATCTGATAAGTTGAGATGCGGCGATCCTCCATGACCATGTCAAGGACGAGATCATCGTTCTCTGGAGGTGTTGCTGTCAACGGCCACCCTGAACTTGGTTCATCTTCAACATTGTCTTTGCCACGTTTGAACTCATTTACCCATCGTTTCACTATGGCATATGAAGGGGCATGTTTACCTGATGTGTCCATCATGTCCTTATGGATCTGAGCCGGGGTCATGCCTTTCAGCTGCAGATACTAGATATATATATATAGAAAATTTAGGAACCTGTAAAGTAAGGATAAACATTGCTATGACCAAGAAATTTGGTGGATAGGATTAAGATATGTGAAAGACTTCATGGACCAAATTTGGTCTTCATATCTTAATCTTTTCTGTGTAAGGCTCAAAACTGTTCAATCATCCCTCGTAATCGCTGCAGTGTACGGAATAAGTGTAACGTGTGGTCAATAATTTCAACACGTTTTTCAGTGCTCGCGCTTATTTTTGTTTAAATTTGTATCAGGACCGAAGTACATGTATTTCATGTTTTGTAAAGTACATTTTCGTTAAGTGTAACAAGGACAACTTTTCCTTATCGAACATCGCTCAGTTGTGAAAAATGCTGACATCTCAGACATGTGAATGAAATATTGATTATATGCCCATTTTTCAGATATCATGTACGGCAAAAACTTGGGTCTGGGGTATAAGATTAAATACCAGATGTGGTTTTAAATTTTGACATCCTTGGTATCAGTCAAACATTAACAGTATTACTACAAACACCAGTACAATGTACCCTCTTTTAAGACTGTGCTTATTATTTGCACACCAAACAACGTTTGCTGAGATTTGATCCAACTAAAGATAGGTACATAAAAATACAGTGTTCAAAATAAGGGGTTCGAAATTTGGGCTGCATACGTTGAAACGTGTTTAAAATACTAGGTGTTAAAAATAATATTTGTTAATTTTGAAAATTAATAACACAAAAACTGCACAACAGATTATACTGGCATTGAGTATAGTTACAGCATAATAGTGAACATTTTTGTTTTAGGTGGTTTGAAGACGATATCAATAATCAGTTTTATGTAATTCCTGCTTTTTTAAAAAGTTAGGGTTCAGATTTTGCTCAATATCCAACCCCCTGTACAAAATTGAAACTGTACAGAAATCAAAATGGGGTGTGTGAGAGTGTGTGTTTCGTCCCCACACAATAGACAATGGCAGTGAACAGCGCACGGTAGGAACATTGGTATGGCAATCTCTCACTACAGCCGGGCTAGATAAATGCTTTATTAATATTCATTAGTAAGTAGCCTGCTAGACTTTATTCACTATCCATAGCCATTGTCTAATGCTATTGTGTGGGGACTAGACACACACCATTCGATTTCTGTACCGTTTCAATTTTGTACAGGGGATTGGATATTGAGCAAAATCTGAACCCTAACTTTTTAAAAAAGCAGGAATTACATAAAACTGATTATTGATATCGTCTTCAAACCACCTAAAACAAAAATGTTCACTATTATGCTGTAACTATACTCAATGCCAGTATAATCTGTTGTGCAGTTTTTGTGTGTTATTAATTTTCAAAATTAACAAATATTATTTTTAACTTCTAGTATAAACGAAGACTCATTTGAAATTGGGCCGTGGCACAAGTTGTATTTGTAACAGTAGTCTAAGTTCAAACACTGATGTAGTTTAATTTCTCCTTGTTTCCAATTTGGTAGAGTTCAACCGTCAGTGGCAAAGCTTGGTCGAAAACAAGAGTAAGTTTTTGACCTTGTAAGTTTTGATGAGTAGGTATTTAGTTTTCCCTGAACAATACTCGAATCAATGTTTGCAATCAGACTAGTTTAACGGTTGTATAAAAGTCAAATTCAGTAAGCGACGTTAAGTCAATGCATTCCGTTACAATTTTATCAGCGTTTATATTCACGAAATCTGACTTCCAACTCGAGGCTTTTGCAATTTGTTAAACGATTTTGTCTTATGTAGTCGATTTGTTCACTTCAAGTTGATTGCAGTTCGAGAACAATCATGGACGCAATCTTTAACACGCAACGTGTTGAATTATATCTGGTGCTTATATTGGCACCACGGTGGGTGTTTACATTGGCACTCAAGTTAATTGTCATGTTGCAGTGCGCCATCATGATGGCCAGCAAACGTACTAGTCATATAGTCCAGTCAAAATAGGCCCTGTAACCACCACAAATTGCAAAAAAAATGATTTTGTTGCAATTCAATTCAGTAAGGTCCACTGAACATCATACTAAAAATCCCCCAAAATCCCAGCATGTTAAAGTAATCTAATTTGCATAATACGTAAATTAGCTTTACTTCTACAAGAAAATTCAGATTTTCACCAACCTTTGCACCTAATTTGGCAAATTAAAAGAAATTGACTGTAGAAATACCTGCTCCTATGGGAACATATTAAGCACATTTTTAAATCAATAATTGTAGTTTAATTAGCTTGATATGCAAATTAACTGCCACCATTACACAAAATTCAAATTTTCACTATGCCATTGCAATAAGGTAACCTATGAAAACAATCAAGAGTCTAAAGATAGGCTTTCCTGGTCAGTAAACATGATGGATGTATTTGAAAGTACACTTAGTCAGTATTTGCATAATATGCAAATTAGTTTCGGTATTTGATAGAGACTAAATTTCATATATTTCATGCATGCGGGTAACATATCAGTCGGCAGTGCCTTATGACCTATCAAACAGTGATCTTTGATTCAATGGTGTCAATATAATTTGTTTATTATGTACATTTTGACTTCTTGTAAAAATAAAGTCAGTACTGTCACTAGTCTGATTTCCAGACTCCGCCTCTACGAGGCAGAGAAAGCAGAAGCCGGCCGCGCAGTAGGAAATATTTTTTCCCTGGTGCATTCAATACGTCTGGCAACCAGACTATACTGTCACATGATTTTCATACATTTTTGTGATATGTGGTAGGTCAGCATATGATTAATATGATAAATAGAGGAAAAGAGCAATATCATGCTATCTTTCTAACTATGGCGAACAATGCTTCAATCATGACGTACTTAAGCAAAAGTCAGACTCAGGTAATGTGCTATGTTCATGTCCAGTGTTGTAGTAGAATACTTTTTTTTTCCGAGTACAAAGAGAGGTAGAGTATTTTGATGCTCTAGTTAAATTTTTGGATGTCAAGTTCCGGGTATTTTGTCGCCCGAGTACCAAAAAAAGGTTCGAGTATGAGTTCTCAGGAAACGGTACTCGAGTAGTATACGAGTACGAGTGCTAAGCATACTTCATGTCTTTTTGCAGAATTTAGCACTGGTGTTCTGAGAGACTGACTTGGTATTGAAACTGGAGCCGGTTCTTGTCTTATCTCCTGTAAAGGAAGAGGCATCATCTTAAGTCTGAAGCGTGTGATCTGGTGTGCATTTTGTACCCACCCTACTAAAAAGTGTTGCAACATACACTATAATGCATGTATTTTGAGTTGAAGGGGTCTTTCTAATGACGTCCTAATGGAATTTATAATTGGAAAATAACAAATCATTTGGAAAGATATCAATGGACAATCTTTTTCCGTCCTTCTCCAAGGCGGAGACATTATCAAATGCAGGCACACCCACGGCATAGGGGCTGGAACATACAATTTAACATTTTTTTCGCTCCCTATAGGGGTGGGGGTTAATTCACACTAGCATGTAATTCGGTTTCATATTTCCCGTTAAACGGTTTTTATGGCTTGGAAAGACTTCTAGCAAACAAAAAATGGCAGTGTGTCCCTCTGACGCGGTCTCAGAAAGAAGATACCACGCCGCAAAGACGAAAGCACCTCTTATCTTCATAAGATAGTGATAAGGAGAAAAGGATTACTAATAAAGATGATGGCCTTCTCTCCACATTATTATATCAAATGTACTAAAAAGTCGAATTATAGCAAATTTTAGGATGTTTGCAATAATAAACCGCCTTTAGAATTGAGAAAGAATAAGAAATTACAACTTGAGGAGGTCCTTCTCTGAAATATGGGGCGTATCCTCTTTTTCACTATCTTATGAAGATAGGAGGAGGAGTTTTCGTCTTCGCGGGGTGGTGTCTTCTTTCTGAGACCGTGAGACTTTGTGACTGCAAAGTTGGTAAAAAAACAAAGCTACTGGGTCTCCCACTCATCCTGCTCTTCTCGGGTGTTGACAACATTTATTCGTTGGAAAGGCACTTGTGGAGCTACATGACCTGGATCTCCGGCGATAACGAAAACTATCTTAGAAGCCGGTGTGACTGCTTGGTTTCTTCTTTGAAACGAGTAATCATTCACACTAAAAAGACATAGACATCGGATATGTAATCTTTCAGTACTGGAAGCTAATTGGCATATTATATAAATTGTTTTCCTAATGATTTACTTGTTTTTTTACCAGCATAAAAGTAAGCTTGAATATCTAAATTGTTTTGATTTGGTATATGAAGATGGACAATAGAAATAAAATCGTAAATTGTTTTAATGGTGAAAGCTAATTTGTATATGCTGGAAATATTTTCATAATATTTGAGTAGTTGAATATTCATTCATTCCAAAATCATAACAAAATGTTTTCAGAAATACGTACAAAGCAAACTCCAGTTTGTATTCATGTATGTTTACAATTTTATAATTTACATGACATATAAAGGAACAATGAATATGGATATTGCAATAAATATCACGCTAATGTATCTAGTGTCTTCGTTGACATTGTGAACATGACTTTAAATACAATTCTTGTTTGAAACCAGTGGCTACATGCAAAGTAAATATTCCTTTAAGATTGAAACTAATTTGCATATTATGCTAATTAAACCACAATTGTTTGTTTATTAATGTGTCTCTCGTGTTCTTTGATGTTAAACGCATGTGTTTTGAAAATAAATTTCTTTTAATGCTGCAAACTTTGGTGAAAATAAAGCATTTTCTTTTGCAGTAAAGGCTAATTTGCATGTTATGCAAATTAGAACACTTTCCCATGATTTTTAGTATGGTGATTACTAGACCTTACTGATAGTCATGGCGGATGAATCAATTTTTTTTTGCAATTAGTGGTGGGTTACCCCCTTATATATGCTATATTGACTGGACTAATACCACCAAACTAGAACTTACACACTATAGAGGACTACCTTATATCCCCTTACCACAAACCACCGTGTCCCCACCGCGTGCACTATGTTGGTTAGTCCGTAATGTCTGCGATTTATCTGCACTCATTAATTCTTTGCAAGATCATAATATTGAGTGGTCAGCACAAATTAAGCAAGATGGCGCCCGGATGGGACATTACACAACCCACACAAGTTTTCTAGTGTGTTCCAGTTCGGTGAGTTATTAGGATGATTAGGCATGCAATATTCTCAAAACCTTGGGTCAAATTGACTCAAAATTGGGTAGGATATTACTAGGATTGGGGTAAAAAGTGATCCAAAGTGGGGTCAAACCTAACTTTCCCTTTCCGAGTCATTCTAACCCTTTTCCAAGTCAGTCTGACCAGTTTTTTGTGTGTAAATATGGTAATGTACTCTCGAAGGAGGTATGACTGACCCAGTTATCTCTTGACGAGTTAGTTTTTGTTTTATTTTTCTATTTTTTTGTCAATTTGGAAAAAAAGGAAGCGTTTTAGTACGAAACAGAGGAAAAAAAACAGACTTACATTATCCCAGTAATCATACTTGGGCCTTTTTTATGATCATTAAAGTCGTCATAATACTGGTGTATTAAGCTACCAGTAATATTTTGGGATTGATAGAGCAGCCATTTCATACTTGTGTCACGCGAGTCACGCATGCTGTGTCTTACGAGTCACATGTCAGGGTATAGATGATTGATTTACTTGATCAAGTATTGGATTCATTTCCAATATTTTCTCGGTTTTGATCTATACCCTTGTTTACGACTTGTGTGACATGAAACATGCGTGACTCGCGTGACATTTACGTGGAATGGCTGAGAGAGGTTTTATTTTCCGGTGTTGGGCACTAATTTTATAACACAGAAAGAGTAAAGTCAAACGTATTCCTGAAATTTCACAATGAGGCAACTTCACATTGGTTTAAACTCGTGAAAACTACAATTTTATGGCAGGTTTGAATTCCAGCTACATTTATTGTAGCAATATGAAAAAAAGCTGTGTATATTTGCGATAGATATAAAAATGGTGGCTTATACACCGGTACTCAGGTGGTGATTAGTGAGTTCCAGTATACCAACCCCCCCCCCAAAAAAAAAAAAACGAATGTTGAAGGATTTCTCTGAGGAACGGGTTTGAGGATCATTGATCAGTTGATCGATATAATGTGTCTGATATGATTTATATATGAAATTATATTTTTCAGTGTAAGTTTTTATAATTTTTCCAACGTTATAAATTTGTGCAAATAAAGTTTATTTAATAAAAATGGTCAGGCAAATTTTGATCATTTTACCACTTGTGTTTCTTTATGTGAAATAAACTCCAATTTGGAGTGAAATCTACCCCAAATTGGAGTGGATGGTGGTAATTCACCCCTTAAGTGCCCCGAACGAAGTGATCCCTAATATCACTCCCGATCCCAGTAAGGAGTCATGTTACAGGCATAACCTCGTTTAGAGCTGGAAACCACTCCAGTTTGGAGTGAAATTTACCCCAAATTGGAGTGAATGATGGTCATTTACTCCTATAGTGCCCCGAACGGATCCCCAATACCACTCCCAATCCCGGTAAGATGTAGAGTGGGATACACCACAATTTGGATTGAAATTTACCCCAAATTGGAGTGGATACTGCATGGTAAGTTACTCCTTTAGTACCTTGACAAAGTGACCCCTATTATCACTCCCAATCCAGGTATGGATTCATATTAGGGAGGCTTCGTTACGAATGAAATCCACTCCAATTTGGAAAGGAATCTACCCTAAATTGGATTGAAATCGCGGTAATTCACTTTTTAAGCGATCCAAAAGGAAGTGGTCTCTTATACACTCCCACTCAGAGGGATCCAGTATAAAATCGTATGGGAAGAGCGAAAACTCTCGGGGGGGGGGGGACTAGTGTAACAACCCATGAATATCTACACTGGAAAAAAAACAAAAACGATTTTCTGTGTTTTGAAACTATCAGGGGTGGCCGCTCCTAATCACACTATCTGTAAGGGACCACATTATAGGGATTACTTCGTAGAATTCCACTCGAATTCGGAGTGACATATGCCCCAAATTGAAGTGGGATGGTGGTTATTCACTCTTTTAGAGAGATATCCGTTACTCATTACTGAGAAAAGCTTTTCACTCTCATTGTAGGGGTAAAAATGTATTCACATTGTCAAGTTTCTGTATGCAATGGAGATTCCACTCTCTTTAATTGCGAATCGTTGATATCCTAACGCTTGTACGTAATTTATATCAAAATCAATACCAACGCAAGGCATTTGACGCGGTGCACTTAACCTACGATCTGGTGAACTTTATCAAAAGGGTATATTTTGTAATGAAATCGGGTCACACGCATACAATTTGGAGTGTTTAAGGTTGTTTATTCTATGACTGCCAACAATAAAAGAATATTCCAATTTATTGGGCGATCACTTGTATGCACCGTCATACTTGTTTTCAACTGTCATACAGCAAAAATAGCGCATGGTGGAGTCCTTTATTAGAGCCTGCAGCAGATGCGCGCACGTATGAAACCTTTTAGATTACATCCAGTTCAACGCATCAGTAACTCTTAGCATTGCTATTTAAGTCGTAACCATCAATATGTTGCTGCTGATGTCGATACTCTGTCAGAATCGCTATTTTCGTAAAGCGTTGGAGCAGAGAAAGCAAGGGGTCATAAGGTATGTACACAATTACATGTACTTAGTATTTACAACAGTTGTGTCGCCGTCACCGTAGTGGTTGATAGATTGGTGCATGGCCTGTATTGAACCTGGAGGTTTTACTAATTTCAATACTGCAGTGCTACGCTCGTTCTGAGTGATATCTGTTGGGCAGTGCAATTCAATAA
>JZLH01S0379374.1:677-14415 GCA_001188425.1 Eucidaris tribuloides
ACTCGCTACACTATCAAGTATCTCTGCCTTCTTCATACCCTGTGTTAATTCAACATTCAAACATTCGGCAATAGCAATCAAATTACACTTTTTCAATCTTTCCAAATCTGTGTAGGACAAATCTGTCCTCTCGGCAAACGCCTTGGCATCAAACGTACTCATGATGATTGAATACAGTGTACAACATACACAATCAAAATAATGTGAAAGCATTGTCTGTATGTACCTTCCTAGAATATTCTAGATCAATTCGCAGATTTATGAAGCCAAAATTGTCACTGAATTTTGAACAATGTTTGGCTTGTTTTTGAAATGTCCAATTCCCCGACGAGTTCACCGAAATTTGTTACGATCAAATTCATCAACCGAAAAGATGAAACAAAATGATACCAAAGTATTTTGAATTTAACAAGTTATTTATTGTATGGGGTATTCTCGCCTTTAAAAACGTCAAAACATATAAGTCAAACTTTCACTACAATAGGCTTGACTCTCTTAAATACATAACTTTGTACTATTAAACTAAGTTACTCACATAAAGCTGGAGTGACGCAGGTGAAAAGTAGTCCACACAGAACATACGCGTAAATCCAAATGATAAGAGTCAACCGGATGATCCAAGAACGATCCCGATTAGTAGAATCCCGCAATGGTATGAGTATGAATCCCAATGGCAGAATGAAGCAGGTATTCCCAACGAAATCAGTGTTGAGCGTAAGTTCACAACGTATTCTCAATTGCAGCCAAGATGATGTAGTAATTCAAAAATTAATCCACAGAGTGTAGAGGCTATCTCATGGTAATAAACAGGTAATGCGCACACAGAAGAAATTCTCATATAAATCCACAGGTGTGTGTCGAGCCAAGGTCACAATAAACTCTAAATTGCAGGTTACTATTAACACATGTGACTGGAGCTAAGATGACAGAAACTCTGACTCTCTTCATCTTCCCCCAATATATATATCAAAACCCTCCTAATTCTAGAATCTTCAAATTTCTAGAAACACCAAAAGGCTACATGTAGAACGATCCTGAACATTCTGTGCTATTTAATGTCATACATCAAATACAATTACACCATCAGACTTGTTTACTATCACAGCCCCCAGTCAATGGCATTCCTAAGAACAATGGAATTAACCACACAGCTAAGCAGTCTACTGCTGGCATCCATAAATTGTTTGCTGGTCAATTTCAAAGTGAGCCAGAAGGCTCTAGAAAATTCCACAGTCTCCTAGCTGGCAGTGAAAATATTTAAATGTAGATTTCACCAGCACAATAAACTGCATCTAACTAATGGCTACATTTAGCATGTACAATAGCATGTAACAAATTATCACAAATTTATAACACTGTACATAAAGTATATTTGTGACCTGCAAAAGCTGGTTATAAACACATATCTTTGATTTCTCTGTATTAAAATGTTCTGACAATCTTTAAAACGATGTGAAACTAAATTTTGCTCTTTTTGGCAAGGAAAGTGAAAAAGGCTTTAAAAAAAATATTGTCATAAAATAGATGTATGTATAAAAGAAGAAATTTGAGTGAATATCTTCTTAGTCGAGGAAAGTATGATTGAGAACATGTATGTCTAAACATATATAATATAAATATATATAAACATATGTAGGCCTTTGTAGGTTTTTAGGCACACAATTTGCTAACAGTAATGCCCCCCCCCCCCCCATCTATCAGTCTTCCATTTAATGTGTGTGCCTAGTTTCTATACTTTGGATTGAATGCGATGAGGTGTGACAAAGGTGTTTGAACACATTTCTGTATGAAATCTCTCATTAACAGCTGAAATTTCACTGCCAATTACATATAGATATTAATGTTGAACCACAAAGCACAATTAAAGAACATCCAGATATGATATCATAACAATTATCCACCTACCCACTTATATTTGTAATAAAAAACAACACTAACACTAACAGTACAACAAAAAATGTTCACCCGATTAGAAATGCAAACAGAAAAAACGAACACAGGAAATATCACCCCCACCCTCCTCTCCCCCTCCCCCACCCTCCTCTCCCCTACCCCCTCCTTACCCCTACCCTCACCCTCCTCTCCCCTACCCCCTCCTTGCCCCTACCCCCACCCTCCTCTCCCCCCACACGCACAGACATGAAAATGTTTTGAATATCTACTGCAGACATACACAAACTCAACAGCTAGCACAACAAACAAAACATGTGTGTCCCTTTAATATTATCATACAATGTATGTGTGTATATACATCAACCCATATTCCATTATTAATTATGCAGTCCGATATGCATGGCTACTGGTATACAGCACACACACACACTTGTTATGCTAATTCAATTTATGCTACTTATTAGCATGGCCTTGAACCGTCCCGCAATAAAGTTCGATGACAATTATTCTATCCTGGTCATAAATAATAACTGTATCATATGTCGAGGAACAAGGAAGTCAATTTTACGTTTTTTAATATTCCGTCCTTCTTTGTATTGTTCTCTAGATTGTCCTTGAAGGCACTGAACATGGTTATAGTTTAGTAAGTGCTGGGATAGTTTTCAAAGTGGTTGAAAGGTAAATGACATGATTGGGGGTAGTCCTCAACTTGGGGTAAAACTAGTCTAAAATCAAGTAAACTATGCAAGGATTCCACTGTGAAAATGTTGTCAAAAGTTGACTTATTTTAAAAGTACTGCCATCAGTATGCCTTGTGACAGACGAATTTTTTGTGTAGCTTTCTATGGGATTAATTTCTCTTGGGGCTCAAAAGAAATTCAGTCCTGGTATGTTTATGCTTGATTCTCCTTAAGTAGACAAACTCAACACAAATCCTTCCAGCCAGGAGATAAACTCCAGCTGGTGTATCTTTGGTATATCTATCAACCAGTTTGGTTCTGGAAGCATTTTTTGTCATGTCAATGACCTTTAAAGGCAGTGGATCTCTTTTGCATGCCTGAAAATTAACATTGTATAAATACAATGGCATTTAGAAAAAAAAAAAATGCCATCTGGGAACCTTAAAGGCACTGTATAACAATGTCTCCAGTTTAAAAAATCTGAGCTACATGATTCCCCATGCTACTAGTGTCTTTGATACAGTCTAAAAATGAAGCCCTGAAAAAATTGTAGTGTAAAACAATCATTAAGTGCTTTAAAAAAGTGAAAATCATTGAGAGACCATTCCAGCTTCTGTCCATAGACTGCTGTGTTGCAGAATTTCCTATCGGCTGATATAAAATTAATGTGCCAATTTGTATCTGCACATATTGTACTAGTGACAGCATAACTGTCCAAACTTTTGTGTTCTAGGGTATTTATTTATCCATTCCAACACTGTCAGATATGTCAGATAGCAAAGTTCGACAATTTTTTAAACAGGTCTTCCACAGTGTTATATAGTGTCTTTAAGCAAAATATGGGAGCTGGAAACTCAGTTTTAGTGAAATTACAGTGACCGTTAGACTCTGATTTGAATTTTTTCTCTCGAGAAAAAAATTCCTACCATAGAACGTACACTAAACGGCTATTGTTTTTCTTTCACATTTTTCAAATTGTAGGAAATAACTGACCCCCAAATTTCACAGACATGCCTTTCATCAACAGCCTGAAGGCATGGTTTATCTTTTCCTGGTCTGTGGGGATGTTTGCAAATGAGATCCACTGCCTTTAAGACATATTGAAACCAGAATCAAGTATACTGTTGAAGGTTTCTGCTGTGAGAATGTCAGTCAAAGCATTTCCTCCATGTTGTAAAATTATTATCAGAAAGTGCTGTAATTATATCAAATATGTTGTGTAGCTTTCTGTGGTTTCAATTTATACCAGGGTCATACTATAATTCGATAAGTACTGATAAAGGAATGCTTATTTCTCTCCAAAAGTAAACAAATTCAAGACAAATCCTTCTAACCTGGATAAGCACTCTAGTCAGTTTATCAACTCATTCGGTTCTTGAGTCATTCTTTTTTCTCCCATAACATGTCACTGCCCTTCAATGGACTTAAAGTGATAGGCTAACATTGTGGAGCTTCAATTTAAAAAAAAATTGTCAAACTTTGATATCTGAGCTACATAGTAGGGTTCAAATGGACAAATAAACACCCGAGAATACAAAAGTTTGGAAAGTTACACTGCCAATGCATGAATGAACAATTAATACTCGGGGCGAGTAGAAAATATCCTAGGTGTACACAAAGTAAGTCTATGGGAGGAAATGGGCAGGTGAATCCAGTCAACTTATGATTTTCACTTTTTTAAAGCACTAAATAATCATTTTGAAATACAATTTTTTCAGGGCTTCATTTTTAGACCTTATCAAAGACACTGGTAGCATGGGGAATCATGTAGCTCAGATATTTTTAACTGTGGTAAATGTAAGCCAGTACCTTTAAAGAAACAAGAATACTTAGTGACTGGAAATATACACTGTATTTGTGAATGTATTATTCATGACTTGCATGGATATTTATCTTTTCCTTATCTTTTCCATTTTCTTTTTCTATTTTATACATGTACAAGAGAATGTCTTGTTCACCTGTATTTTCAAGATTTTACTGTGCATGTCATAGATAAAAGTTGGGAATAATAAAATATTGTGTGAAGTATGTAAATAAAGCACTTGCTATTTTCATCCAAAATTTTACTCAAGTTGGAAAGAACGAAGCTAATCACCCCCATAATATTCTGTTGGAATATTCTGAGTACATATCTAGCAGCAATGGAAGAGGCTAGTTCCATTGTCTTTTAGGGTGGCACTGGACATTGTAAAATGAGGGAAGTAATATTTTGATAATGAATTATCTGTCTATGTCAGTAACGTACATGTAGTTCAGTGTATGTTTGGATTGCTTTTTATTTTACTCGAGTTGGAAAGAATAAAGCTAATCACCCCCGTAATATTCTGCTGGAATATTCTGATTACATATCTAGCAGCAGTGGAAGAGGGGAGTTCCATTGTCTTTTAGGGTGGCACTGGACATTGTAAAATGAGGGAAGTAATATTTGATACATTTGGATAATGAATTATCTGTGTCAGGAATGTAGTTCAGTGTTTGTTTGGATTGCCTTTTGTATTTAACAAGAAAGTTAGTTTCTGTTATTGTTCTACATGAAAATAAATCATTTTGTTTATTCTCAACACATCATTGTAGTGTATTGATGTGGTATGACATGCTATCTATATACACGTGTACACTCTCCATTGTATACGATATTTGTTTTGAGTAATAAAATATGACAAGAGTCTCTTAGCCATGAAACATGCAATTTGTGCAGGTAGCATTTTCTTCTAACGAGAGAGTATTTATATCGGGCGTAAACATAGCTTGTGTATAATGTGTGAAGTTGTGTTGTGAATATTTCATGGTTTTTAAAGGCATCAGTTAACATTGTGGAAGTCCCATTTCCAAAAATTGTCACACTTTGATATCAGACCAACGTGATTTTGTTTAAATGGACAAGTAAACACTGTAGAGCACACAAATTTAGACAGTTATGCTGTCACTACCAAAATAAGTACAGATAAATATTGGCACGCGAATCTCCCGGGGACGAAAATTCTATACCACAGCAGTCCACTGGAGAAATTGGGAATGGTAACTCTTTGATATTCACTTTAAAAGCACTTAATAATCATTTTGAATTGCTTTTTTTTTCAGGTTTCATTTTAAACCTTATCAAAAAGACACTGGTAGCATGGGGAAACATGTAGCTAAGATGTTTAAAATCTATAGTGTTAAATGATGCATTTAAATATATAAAAGGAAAACGTGACTTTGCAGTGTTGTGTGGTAGTTAGTATGTTGACAATTTGGACATAATTGCAGGGATGCCAACTACATATACATGTACATGTAGTTTCAGGGAGGATTGGATTGGGAATCAGGGAGGTTTCTACTAGCAAATGTGTACAATTCAATGGGAGTAGCCAGCCCCAAAATCAGTAAGGCTTTGAAATTTATACACCGATTCACACAAAAATCATATAATTTTCAGGGAGCCTTCCTGAGAATCAGGGAGGCTTGGCATCTCTGTAATTTTGACTTTGTGAGTGAAAAGACAAATTCAAGTAAGATGTCAGTGTAGGTGTATTGTGCTGGGGAGAAATTCTATTCTCAGGTGGTAATCATACTCGTACTCTGTTCCCAAGTGATTTTTGTACAAAAATCTGTCTGTGAAAATGCCCCAACACCAAATTTTGATCATTTTATGAACATAAAATTTTGTGAAAATGAAAGTAACAAATATCTTTTGTTGTTGGAAAGTTGTGTTTTATGTGCAATATATAGGATCAAGTAGGGTCAGGCAGGGTTAGAATGATTCAACTATACGAGTACCCAGCAATTTTTACCAAATCGTCACCTTCATAAAATAATTGCCAGTCATATTTGACAGTTTTTGAGAAAAATGATAAAAACAAGTTGGATGTGACAATGGCACGGGCAGTTAATTCTCTTATTGGATGATTGTACTACTTGGGAAGTGAAGTGAGATAGGCAACTATACTGCCCCCCCCACATGACAAAGGGCCACGACTGGCATTTTGGTGTTTTGGAAATATTGAGCAAAATGTATTTTGTTCAACATGTAAAGCCCTATTTAGTGTCCTTTTGACAAGCAGATTATGAAACAGAGGGACACTTCTAATTAATATTTTATTGTTCTGCGTGTTTAACATATGTACTGAATCCCCTACACTATATAACTCAATTTCGAAAAAAAAAGGTCAGTTATGACCCTTTGTCGGGGGAGGAGGGGTCAGTATACCACTAGCTGTATCTCCGTCAGCACATTGGACTGAGGCAAAAAAACTGATTTTGGTAAAATTTTGACTTGGGCAATTATTTTATCAGGGTGACACAATAATTTTTGTTATACAGTAGTTACTCTAGTTTTAGAGTGAGAAATTGAGCTGAAATAAATTGTACATGTTGCCTAAAAAATAAACTGGAATATGACTTTTCATTTTTTCAGGAAATCATGTTGGCTCTCTCTACATATACCAGGCTTTTGTCCAGCAAAACAAAACTCATAATAAACATCACAAATCAACATCTGCCAGTTCGTGGTAAACGTGATCAATGGTAATTTATATCAGTTGGAAGGATTACCATAAATGGAATATGCCTCGCTATTGTTGAGTGCTCAAATGAAGTGCCTGTGTATTTGCTATCAAGTGACATGATTATACTTCACAATGTGTGTGTGTGTGTGTGTATTGCAATACACTACTGAAAGGGATAGGGACGGATTACCATTACATGGGTATAATTATATGGCTGTAAATGTCACAAGGCTCTATCGCAGCCAGTACATCATTATATACCTGCATGGATAATTTATAGCGAATCGTCCATGATGCAAAGTTAACTCGACTTGGGAATTATTGGCCACTGTGTACAGTAGATAGGCTGTAGAAGTAGGGTATGCGGTTAACTCTCATCACCCTGACTTGGTAAATTTTGGTAACTGGGCTACCTGAGAGAGAATGTCTAGCATAGTGCATTTCGTTGTACGGCCGGCAGAAGGGCCCGAGCAAGTGTTCCCCAGCAGAAGGGCCTTGACCCTAAATTGGCTCTTACTTGAAAACCATTGTTTATTTTTTTCACATTGAATATCAAAGTAGTGCAATATTTTTAGATCCTTCTCTCAGTCTATTAAGTGCAAATTTTAAATAAGGCAATACTTCTATAATTATAAAATTTACTATCAAGGCCCTTTGACCAGTAACATACTGTGTGCTAACTTGCTAAGGCCCTTTTGCCGGCCACGCAACGATTTCTGAACAATAATCTGTTCTTGCTTGCAGTGAGGTTAGCAAAGGAAGAGGAAATTGCCCCTGCCCCAATTTCAATCACCCCTTTTTAGCTTTAATAATTATTTTTCCCCTTCCAGCTACAAATCATGCAGAAATGTGACAGCATGTAGGCCTATTTGCAGTCATGATGAATCAATTATAAATTTCACCTCCAGAGGACTTGACTCTGCGAACAATTTGCACACACATATAGATACACAAACATGCACTATTGCACTTACACACACATACACATACACATACATGTAAATATGCACACACACTTACATATGCAGATTATGCACACATGACATACGCCAACATTACATACACGCAGACATATACACACAAACATAAACACATAAATTCACATACACATGCACCCAAGCACGCACACACATATCATCTTGGAAAATACACAGGGGCCTTGAGGGCGAGTCCCTAAAATAAGAAAAGTAGCCCCCCCCCCCCAACATTCATTCAAGAGCCCTCAATTTTCCTTATAGAGTTCAATGTATTATAACATGCCATCATCACTAATTCAGAATTGAAAGTAGCCCCCAAACATAAAATGTTGTTTCAAACCTTGATACATACAGTACATGACTACATGTACATACCGTACACACGTACACATACAATACATGCAGGACTACAACAAGCTCAAGCAAGTAAGCAACATTGCAAACTGTGATAGCAATACTATCAATAACATACATAGTAAACAGCAGTTCCTTCTCGTCAAAATATTATCTGACCTTATGACAAGAAATGTGCATGAACTCAGTAGTAGTGACAGTGCACACAATCATGCTATCACATCACATACCAGGCCAGTACCGTTTGCACACACTCAACTACAATCAACTGAAAAATACATACAATCATGGATTACATTCACACCCAAATGCCCCGCGATTATTCTAGCCATCATTACGCTTGTGATAGTTGTGCTGTATAAAAAAAAAAAATCAGTATTATTTTAAATATTGTCCACTCACCCCCTCCCCCCCCCAATCCACTGGAAAAACAATTATGCCTTTTATAAATATTGTATGAGTTTCACTACAACAGTCAATTCTGGTTTTGATAAACTAGAAAGCTATGTTGATTTTGAATTTGGATGAGCATCGAGCAATTAATTACAATTTTAAGGACTGTATTGTCTATGCATGGTTATAAACTGTTTAGTCCATGTTATATTGCATACTGGTTGGGGTAACTGGCAAGATAAATGTACTATTTTTTTTTAAATGAAGATGAAGAAACTACCAGAAACATAACTGCTGGATATGGAATAAATATAAATAAATCACAACTCCACAATTGTCACATTAAACTCTATGCAAGGCAAGGTTTCCTTTGTGTAACAGTTTCATATCCACAGCAGCTCGGCATTGTTTAATAATAAACAAAGATTGCTCCCTTCTTTTTTTTTACCAGGGCAGGCAATAATATATTATATGCCATCTCGGACGGCCCTGGCACTTTCCAGCAACAACACACTCCAGTGCTAATAATGCTGGACTGGAGCCAGCGAATTTCCCTCCGACAAAGCCCTCTTCATCTGCGAGCCAGCGTGCAATTCAAAACAACTCGTCTATAAAGTGCCAAATGTACACGTATTATATCCACCACGGTGTCTGAAAGCCCTAGGCCTATCTATCTCTTTGCCTGGCATGGCTGTGAGCACATATTGCAGGCATATGCCACGCTAGACGGCAAGAATTGAAAAATGGGGGAAACCGGGCCTCCCAATGATGTATCCCGGGCATTGTGCAGTTAATTTGGTTTTGGAATAGCCGCGTTGAATGCACAACTCCGAGCTATTATACCGCAAGATTGCATACAAATGTTGCAGATTCTTCTAGGTTTGCAACGATGTGGCATTTGGGGAGGTATTTGAAGCTGTAAAAATGAGACCCAACCAAAACAAGAATTCAAATAGCATCCACCTATTGCTGTTCAGAATTCTTTTACCATTGGAGAGAGGGAAAAAATGTGACCCCTGCTACGTGCTATTCCTATAACATCACTCACATGGGAAAAGAGAAAAGATTGAGGGAAGGGGACGAAAGAGCGCTGGACTCAAGACTATGAATAATTAATCCATTATGTTCCACGGGCCAATCACGGTGTTGGATGAAGGTAATGCAGCACATGTTGTAAGCCAGTAGGCCAGGCAGGCACTGGCTGCATTGTGCCAACTCTAATGTGTGTGTATGTGTGTGCCCTGCTAGCTGCTAAAGCAGCCTGCCTGACCGAGAGAGTTATTCAAGACCGCTAGATCTGCCTTTGTTGTTGCAAGCAGCTAGCAGCCCCATCAGCCAGCGAGCACGGATTGGCAGTGCAGTGGGCTTGTTGTCCCTGCCCGAGACAAAGCATTTTCTTTTTTGTCTGCCACCACCACCATCGCCACATGTTCATTCCACCCCAGAGCTCTGTTCTTGTATTAACTGTAGGACCACAGTCCACAGATCAAAAGCTCTTTGTCCCCAGATGTAAGCTGCTCTTCTGCGAGGTAGAGAAAAACACACTTCATGGCAAAACCACGGACAATGGGCGCATGGCCTAGAATGGGGAAATTGCCAAGTCAATTTTATTGTCCCGAACCAGCACAGGACTGTTATAGTGTAAAGGGCACTAAGTATTCACTGTGTAATGTGCACACACATTTTATAGCCTCAATTGTGAGGACGAAAATCTTTGCCCCAAATGGCGAAATCTATGATTTTTTTTTTGCCGATTTCAGACAAGTTGAAAACATGTTCTATAAATGTAATAAACTCAAAAGTGTTGTAGAGCTACTGCCTACATTCCCCTTGTATCAACATAACACTCTCAAATTACAAAATCTGTCTAATTTGGTGTTTTGGGGGTACTTGGGGAACAGTTTTAAAGTTCATTATGACTTAACTTTTTACCAAAAACTGCAGGTGGTGCAGAGAACAAGTAATTTCTATACTCACAACCTTGTCCTAAATTAATTTTTTTTCCAGTGTTACAAAATTTACTGTTGTCACTAATCAGCAATTGAATTTGGGCACATTTAAATAAAAGCTGGTCAAAATTATTCAATCCTTATTCTTAATCGTCAAAGCAAGTTGCAAATACTATTCTCATAAAATGCCACTTTAATATTTCATTCCTAATTGAGTAAACACAACTGACTGTACTTCTCATTATAAAGAACACCGATACAATGAAATTTCAAAGAAGTAAAATCTCGCATCCCATATCTTAGATTTCCTTTGTACTGTTTTTGTAACCCTGATATAAAGATATTGTTTTTAAAGGTATTCGCCAACATTTACCACAGTTAAAAAAATCTGATCCGCATGATTCCCCATGCTACCAGTGTCTTTGATGAGGTCTAAAAATGAAGTCCTGAAAAAATTGTATTTCAAAATGATTATTTAGTGCTTTAAAAAAGTGAAAATCGTAAGTTGACCAGATTCACTTGCCCATTTCCTCCCATAGACTTACTGTGCGTACACCTAGGTTAATAAAACTCGCCGAGTTTTGTTTAATGATGTATAACTTGCCATTGGCAGTGTAACTTTCCAAACTTTTGTATTCTAGGGTGTTTATTTGTCCATTTGAACACTACTTTGTAGCTCAGATATCAAAGTTTGACAATTTTTTAAATTGAAGCTCCACAATGTTAGCCTATCACTTTAAGAAACAATTTCATGGGTCCAGAGGCCTTCTTTATAATGAGATTGATTGCACTGTATAACATTGTGGAAGTCTCATTCAAAAAATTAGCAAACTCTGCTATTTGACAGTGTTTGAATGCAGCAAATAAACACCCCAGAACACAGCTGGGTCATTCATGAAATAAGTAGATAAATTGAAATCGGCACATTATTGTAAGCAGATGAAAAACCTGGAACACAAGAAAAGTGGTATGGTCGCTCATAAAAGCTGTCACTAACCAAGGTAAATAAAAATTGCCACATGGACAAAAAAAATCTATTGCACAGTAGTTTATGGGATGGGTTGGTCACCAATTTTCACTTTCTACAAAGGTACCCATTTGATAATTTCTCTAACAGCAATTTTTGGGGGCTTCATTTTTAGACTTTATCTCAGACACTAGTAGCATGAAGAGTCATATAGTACGTATGTATCTCACATTTGTAACATATAGAAAGTGGAAACATTATTAGATGATACCTTTAATAAAGTTTAATACACTATGCAGGCCACATTTCCCCCACACACAAGGCACCACCTTTCCTCTGAAAAGAAAACATCCCACACATTTGTTCCGTCTAGCAAATATTGTGACCTTTGTTTGATTTTTGTCGTCACTATACCCAAGATAAAGCCCGACACGTCACTCCTTCATCTCCCGCCAATGAATTTTTACTAAGGTCAAAGTCTAGAGCGGACAGGATGTCTGTGCGATGGTGTGTAAACAAATGTTATTCTTAGACAAAGCCAGAGTTCAATTGCGTGGTTTTTATGCATGGATCCATTTTTTTTTCAATCACGTGGTATTAAAATGAACAAGTGCCAATAAAATGTTTGCTGTACAAAGTGTGCATTCATGCAGATGGTTAAAACTTAATTCAGTCGTTAAACTTAACTGACATATGCTGCAATTTATAAACTGGACAATGCATGTTTTATAACACTCGCATGATCCCCGGAAGCAGTTTTTCATGTACATGTCATGTAACAACTTAAGCCAACATTAAATTGGTTCTGCCAACAATTAACATGCCCGGTTACAAGTGAACAAATTATATGGGGCAAGTTATAATCCCCCAAAATTTCAAGAGCTACAGAGCACCAAAGATCACTAAATGACATACAATGGATGACTGATATACATCTAGGACCAGTGGACTCTCGATTCAACAAATATAGCAAGGTCTCATTTTAACAAAGAAATTTTTCTGGACCCGAAGATTAAATTTTTCTTTTCGCTATTTTTGCAAAGTTCTACACTGTCCCGACTCCTGGGCTCAATGAATTTGTTATAACACAATTCTACTCTATTAGATCAGACTTACAGTCAAAAAAACCCTCTGAAATAAAATGTCATTTCTCTACCATAATACTGAATGCACACACAAAGCAACACTGTCACATTTTCACACATTCAACATTCACAAATTCAGTATTGTCAAAAATTTGCTACACATATCCAAGCCTCACATTCTTGCACTGTTGGACTCTCTTGCACATGAACACACTCAGTCAACCTTCCCTGATTCAAACTGATAGTACATGTACCTTCCATTTGATCAGTAAATCGAACATTTCTTATTTCATTGATTAAAAAGAAAAATTGTTGTTGCTTACAGGCAAATGTATAAATTCTACCAAAGAGCTCATTTTATATCTCTATGATGAAACTGTTTGCAACAGACTTTGCAAAAATTAATGGCATGTTATGATGTATTTCAAGTTGTCAAATCAGGCAAAGTTAGCTGGCCTTGTTTGTAATCAACAACATTCCACAGTGCACACATCACCAACACAAAATATACAAACGATCCCACAGTGATAAACCTTTGCTTGGATGTTCTGGTAAAAATAAGTAGACCTACATGTAGCCTGTACCATGCCCGTACACAAGAAATGCATTTTATAATACAATGCACGGTGGTATTTCATTGCAAGTTGACGTGCATTTTCGATAGGATGGCTACACAAGCTAAACAAAGGTTTAGAAGCTGTACCTGAAAATTGGCAAATTGCCAATAAAATTTGAGAAGGTACATGTAGGCCAAGATTTCCTGCAACATCAATATAACTATTGACATGTATAGGGCAGGAACAGAAAAATCATAGATCATTGGTCTTACACCGCAAAGGTTTTCCACTTCGGAATCGTCAAAATGATTTCAACATGAATACATATTCACAGTCTTTCTGAACAAATTTAAGCTTTTATTGCTCGAACAAAACTTGTAATATATTTTTTTTTAC
>JZLH01S0379417.1:20393-35851 GCA_001188425.1 Eucidaris tribuloides
TTTTTTAAAATAATTTTTTACTAAGTGTTTACTTTATTTTTGATACACACTGTATAGTGTCTTAAATTCAATACCTGGATACCGCGTTTATGCATGTTTTTTCCCTCTATCTCAAAAACAAATCCCTAGCCCTGGTTATACAAACTACGCAGTGAAAATTATGTTGTATGTTTCAACTTATTGGTTCATTCTTCAGACATTTCTCGCCAGTTGCTAAGCACATTTTAAAAAAGACCACTCAAATAGAAAGAAATGTCACAATTCTTTTTTAATACATTGTGCTGTAGAGCAAAATTTTAGTGGGCAGTGAACAATGTCATGATTGCTCATCACTAATCACAGAGTGATATGTCATTGGCAGTACAATAGGATTTTAAAAATAACACAACAAATTCTTGCTCTGTCACATGCTAAATCTAGAATATCCCTTGCTTCCAGCACTCTCTCTGCACATGTCTTTAAAAAGTAAATATTTCATAAATAATGTTTGAATACATTTCCAGCAGCCAGTCAAACTGTACCAAAGCCCTGACACTAATTCCAAGTTTCAGAAAAACTGTAAATGCTTTATCCAATGTTTATACCTGACCGCTGCATATGGTATCATGGACTTGCCTTCGAGCCATAAAACATCTAAAGGCAGGGAACTTTGCAGCCCCTCCAAGGCCCAACAGGCAAACATCATCATGACCTTAGGCTATTTATTGAAAGGGACATGTCTGTGAAAATATGATATTCGTACTATAAAACAGGCCACCGAAATTAACAAAATGTACCCAAACCTTTGCTCTCTATTGAGTCAATTTTAATCAAAGTCTTAATGGAACTATATTACACTAAAAACTAGTTGTTGTTTTTTTAAGCTCTATATACTTTGCTATAGGTTCTTTGATGTATTTTGTTCTTCTATAAACAGTGTATTACACAATGTTAATTTGTAGGCAGGCAAAAGAGACAAACCCTGCTTTAAATATGTTCAAGACCTTGGAGCGGCGGGCCAAAGCAGGGTATTTGACCAGAAGAGGAACTGAGGCCTGTCTGGTCGTTGTGCACTCGAATCGCTTTACATACTTTTATTTAATCGATTGATTTACTACATCCATGTTTACTGTTTCTACAAATATGAACTGCAATGATATCAAGTCATTCAATCACCAATCATTTATCCGTTTATTCATCTAGTCATTCAAAAGTAATTTATATCCATTTGGTCATTAATCTACCCATTTTCCTTATTTAAATATATTCTTATCAACCAGCTCACCAGTTTTGTTATTTAATTTTATAAGACTAATATTTTTTACTGTTATCAATCATATATACTTTTTGGTGGGTTTGAGAATCTGGGTCTCTACCTCAAAGACATCTTGAGATCCAGTTTTACAAACAGTTAAAGATTGTTATTGATTTGCACTGTCAAAAAACATCTATATGAATCAAATCAGCTGAAATCATATCCAATGTGAATTAATAAATAAAACACCTTCATAGAGACTTGGGGTAAAATATTGAGTTTGGTTAAAATCCTGGAGGTTAAACTTCATCCTTTTTCCAATTTGCTCAGGAGCAAATTTTTTAAAAAATCTGCGACGTCAAACAGTCACGTGCCAGTTCCAAAATGCGTCCAATCAGCGTTAGCAAAAAGGTCGCGCAGGGGATAGCGGTGGACCAATCAGAGGGCTCGCTCGGCTTCTACGTGACAGTATCCGCGATTCGACATTTTGAGCAAAATTGGAAACTCCACAGAAAGAACAACATTCTGGTAACATGTTGCTTATTTAGTTTTTCTCATAAACACAACAAATTCATGACGTATGGATCTCAGACTTTCAACACACCATTTGTAAGTAGTAAACTACCGTTTGCGTATTGATAAATGAAGTGGAGTAATGGACCTTGCACATCCCTGCCAAATCAATACCAATCTTTAAGGTAACTTTTCAGGATGTCAAGGTATTTATGGTGGCACTCATTCAAATTTTAGTCTTTCCATTTCCATCTCCCACTAAGTAACAAATGGCATTAAAACACAATGTGCAATAGAATTTTAGGGCCATTGTTTCTCTCTTCTAATCAAACATCATTACAGTTGGAAATAACAAATTTTCATTGAACATTTATAATTTGACCTTTATGTTAGTGCAGTGGTCACCGCCATATGCGTAGGCATTTGCAAAAACTGCTTTAACTCTTTACAAGCTGAATTGATCTGAGGGATAATACTGACAAACTGTTATTTTATATTTCTTTAAAGCTATTGGTAACATTTACACAAGGTTAAAAAAATCTGAGCTACAGTGATTCCCCATGCTACCATGTTTTTGGATAGGTCAAAAAATGACGCCTGAAAAATTGTATTTCAAAATGATTATTCAGTGCTTTAAAAAATGGAAATCGTTAAGCTTGGATCGGATTCACTTTGCCCATTTTCTCCAGACTTACTGTGCGTACACCTATGCCTATTTAAAGGGAATACACAGTACTGCCGTGCATTACTTGAGAACAACAACATTTCAATTCATGAACTTGCTTTCAAAACTTCCTGCAGACATTAAGTATATAAATATTTACAGCGAGGAGCAGTTAGTTTGAAAACATCAGAACACCTTCGTTTTGGACATATCTGTTACACAAATCCCCACTGCTTGACAAGCTTACTAACACAGATATCTATATTGGGACTATGTCAATTGTTGCCCATACACACTGCAGAACGGAGCCTACTCCGTACGGGTACTCAAACTGCAATTCCTCAACTTTTTTATTGCATATGAAGTGAAATTAGTCCCACATTATTAATGCAAATGTATTTACTCTCAGCTGAAAATATGGAAATGGTTGAAATTTGATGAAAGATTTTCAATCATCGACCAGTACTGTGTATTCTCTTTAACTCGCCCGAGTCTTTAAATTGGGGTTTTTATTCGTGCATACTTGCCATTGGCAGTGTAACTTTCCAAACTTTTTTATTCTAGCGGTGTTTTTTGCTCCATATGAACACTGCTATGTAGTTCAGATATTCAAAATTTGCAATTTTTTAAATTGAAGCTCAATGTTAGCCTGATCACTTAAATCTATGGTTACATAATATCAGCCCCCTATTATTACTACCGCCATGATTTCCTGCATCCCGAATTTCGACCGGAATGATGACAACGTTTAGGCTTTGAAATACAGGTGAGATGCCACTTAAGATTGGCTTTCAACCCTTCCTGCCTTTATAGTCCAAGGTAAGTGAGTATTAGTGGTCCATAAAGTCTTCTACAATTGATCTTGGCCTCCAGATTAGAATAGGAAAGCTATAACCTTTTTATTTGAAGGAGGGCTCAGCGTACTCTATTTCGGAGAAGTTCAACGATGGTCCAAAAACTAATGGACAGCGAGTTACTTGTTTTTACAGTTTGAATATCCAGATTCCAGATTCATTTATTTATTTCATGCAAACTGCAAAGCATAAATGTGATGTAACGTCTGATATGTAATGTCTAAAAAATGTTAATTACATCAAACAATAAGAAATCTACATAGTACAAAATGGACCTAGCAAGCTGATTTGTGCAATTTCAACAATATCTCTTATATTCCTGGTCAAAATCTACACACTTTCCATGCTGATTTTAGCAGCGGGTATGAATAATCAATAGTGGCTTAATCCCACTTTAGTTTCCTTTGTCTAAAATCGCGTGATTATTACCCTCAAAACAAGTCAGGGATACCATTGGTTAAGACTTAGGCTGGCCAGTCAAGAACACACAGACAGATTGCTGAAATTTATGGCTTACATTGTCTCTAAAGGCCAAACCAAGAGGTATTGGCAAACCAAAACCAACTGTTAATCCAACAAGTCATTGTGACAGGGGCAGCATGGGCGAGGGGGCGGGGGGGGCGGGGGGGCCGGACAAAGGGGGCCCGTGACTGTGTCCACCCCCATTTTGTCAAAAGTTGACAGGGTTTTTTACCATTTTCAAAAAATTTCCCAACAACCCCCCCCTCCATTGGTTGTGATTTTGACTTAGCTAATTTTTTTTTTTTTGGGGGGGGGGGCGGGCAGCTGGAGGGCAGGCAAAAATACTTTTCGTGGCACATTTTAGGCCCCTGCTCCCTCCCATGCATCTTTTTGCTTGCAATTTTGGTGGTTAGTAAAACATTCTTGGCAGGCAAAAAAAGGCCTATTTTGTCATCGTCAGATGCTGTTTGGCTTGCAAATTTGCCGCTAGTAAAATTTACCCCAATGGATTTCGCCCCTCCTTAAGATTTTACCCTGGCCTCCGCCCTGATTGTGGGCACAGGTGTTTCAAATAAAACTGTTTTGACGCAGGTGAGAACTGAATTTTAAATCCCCATGCCACGTTCGATATCCTGCTGCTTGCAAGGTTTCCTTCCTGCTGATGCAGGAAACGTTCAGCATCCTCCCTTTCTTCAAAACTAACCTCGCACACTTTGTCTTGAAATTAGTGCATATTCTTTCAGACCTGTTGATGTAATCTGCAAATTTTTACAAATCAACACAGTCTTACTGGAAGTATTTAAAGGATGAAGCAAATTGGTGGGGATAATATGCACTCCTTTTTTTAAATCTTATCAAATTGCTCTGAATTTACAGTGGACCTTTCGGAAAACTGTTTCACCTCTTGCTGAAATATTTGTATGAGATGAGAGTTAACAGAAAAGATATGAAACTGTGAATTATGTTTGTGTGATTTCTTTGCTGGTGTCTTAAAGGCGCCAAATGATATGATTGGGGTGTCCTCAACTTGGGGTAAAAACTATTCTAGAATCAAGTATTTATTCAGGGATTATACTGCTGAAAATTGTAGTTCAAAAGTGATCATTTTAAAATAAGTCCAGAGTAGTATGCCTTGCTAAAGACAAAATTTGTAGCAGTAGCCTTCTACAGGGAATAAATCATCTATCATGCCGATATAATTAAAACTAATTACTGCGCCTGTTCATGCCATTGATTCTCCTAGTGTAAACAAACAAAAGACAAATCCTTCCAGCCAGGAATCCATTCAGCTTTGGTTGTAATTTTGGTTTTACCTTTCAACCAGTCTTGGTTCTTAAAGCGCATTTTTTATTCTCCTAATCATGTCACTGAGCTTTGAAAGGCTGATTTGATAATGGTTTTGATTATCATATCGGATTTAAATCAACCACTAACATTCCTTTCAATGGAGTGAAAAACAAACAAAACTCTGTTGTTGAGCGGGTATTAACATCCTTCTTGATTCAACACAATATGTCACACATCAGCCATTCCATAGTGACTCGCGTGAATTTGAACAAAATTTCAAAGTGTCAATGTCTTACTGTTATCAACTGGCCTATTATTCAAACCAAATTTAACATGCTTTTTGAATCAAGGCATTGGCAATACATGATTCAGTTATGAAATTGATTGTTCAATAATCATAACTTTTTATATATGCAATTTCTTTGTTGACGTGACTCGCGTGACAGTGATAAAAAAAGAGGAATTTTGACAGTACTTTCATTCCAAATTGGATGTTTCCTATGAAACTACAAGCTGTGATTAATTAGTTTGCTGAAACTAAAAACTGAATACCCTAGCTCAATTCATCGTAAGTTGTTGTGCCAAATTTCCATAGTTGCAGAGAAATGGCCCAAATAAAATGCTGCTCGCGTGACACAAATGCGTGACTTCGCTGACACAGTTCATTCTTTATTAGCTGTCATAAAGCGTTTAAAGACTTAAATTATAAATGTTATATGAATAACTATGATGTTAATTGCTGAATACCTTTTGACAGACGTGTGAAAATATCCAGTATTTTTAGGACTATTAAAAAATTACCCATTCTGTACTCCCTGCGATACATGCGTTCAAGGTCTACCACCATTTGACTTGTCAAAAATACCAAAACTACGATACTTTTTTTTTCAAAGTAATAATATGTTTTTATGACTGCAAATTTTTGTGCTTGAATTCTGAATGTCAGAATCAAAATATGCTTCGTTCTCTTAGCATTTGTCAAACAGTTGTTTGGTGTGTATTTGCAGTGTAGCTATGGGCCGTTGTAGTCTCAGTTCTAGACAATGCAAACTTTTTTGACTCCATTGTACCACTCACTCTCGACTGGTGTATTACCTCCAAAGATACTTACTGTGCCTTAAATCCAAGATTATTTGTATTATTCAAAGCAGTGCACCAAAGATAGCAGTTTCCTTATCAATTTTCAAGATGATTAATCTAATGATGTCTGGAGCCAGTACTAGGCTATGTTGCCTCCTTTAGAAACAGTGTCATAAGAATGCAAATTTTATTGCCCCACTTTCTGTTTAACAAAGGTTGTCTTAGCAGCCTGAGAGCTTGCTGGATTGCTTAGCCAACATTAGCAACAACTAATGTATGCATATTGCATTTTTGGTATAGAAAATGTCATTCATCAAGAACAGGTGGGTATGTGTTTCAATATCTCTTGAACATGGCTATTGTAAAAACCAAATCACCCACAGGCATAGCTACTTTGGGCTGATAATCATCTGAACTTTAAAATCACCAAGATCCCAATGCAGATGATGTCTCAGAGAAGTTATATGTTACTGTATACGCCATACATTTCGCGTCCATATATTTTCGCGATTTTGCTTCAAGACGGGGAGTTCGCGAGTGTATATTTTCGCGATTTTATTGTATTTGCATTCACTTTGTACAGAAATGTCAGGATGTGAAAATTTTCGCGTTCAGTAAGTCGCGAAATTCGCGAAAATAAAACCACCGCGAAATATTCAGCGTATACAGTATTATTTATGTTATAGAGCCTATGGTAGAATAACAAAATAAACATGTTTACATGGAGAACATTATAACACCAAAAACAAAACAACCCCACCAAAAAAGGGGTAGTAAAATAAAGCAATAACACAGCAGGCTGCACTGCAATTTTTGTTTACACCAAATTAAGTAAAATGCCATATTGAACAGCAACTATCTCAAACAGTATTTTGTAGAGAACAGCAAAAATGTATTACATGTGGTATATTAGGAATGGGATTAGGTTAACATGTAGGCAGAATAAAGAAAAGCCATTGAATTGTTTTCCAAGTTGTATTTCACCAATCTGTGCAAATTGGCTAACATGGAAAAGAAACAGCTGAAAATAATTTTTGTAAACAATGCAATGAATAACTCTTAACCCGTTGGAGAGGATTTGATTTCACTATAACACGCTTTTTCCATAGACTCCAACACGAGTTAACTCGTACTTAGTCTCCAACGGGTTAACATGCCGAAGTCGCAAATCTGCACAACAGAATGTCCATAGAGAGTTGTAATTTGCTTGGCACATTAAGAGTTAATGCAAAAGCAGCAAAACAAAAATGAAATATTAAGGTTGATGAACAAGTCCACAAAGCAGACAAGAAATAAAAACTCATGACTTCAGTAAACTCTCCTGTAGCAGACAAAGGGTTAATGCAAAGGGAAAAAAACGTCGTTGGAGGAATATTTTTCACTTACACTTTGGCACTCGGCGGCGGTTCCCAGGCGAGTTCTCCGGTCCTGAGGTTGCCGTACATCGGCCGCTGGGTCTTGGGTTCGATTATTTCCACCCATTCTACCCTGTAGAGAGAAACAAAAGTGACAAAAAAGAAAAACATGATCGCAAATATGAAATTGAAGCTACACGATGCTGTAGTGTAACAATGGCAACACTGCATGTACTGAGTGGATCTATGTAAGTCCATCCATACTCAAGTCCAAACACACAAGACCCGGACTCAGAGTCTCAGATACATTGTAGAGCCCATTGTGAGTCAAATGGAAAAACCCTTAGGCCTACCAAGGGTGTTTGGGGTGTTCATGCACCCCCTTTTCCAGAAAGCACCCCTTCCCCCTCCTTTTACCCAGAAAACAAACCTGAACTGACAAAACACTTGATGATAATAAGAACAGCTATGCTGCAAAGTTGTGCAAACTCAACCTTTTTTTGGTTCCACACATTGATTTGCATCATTTGCACAAATTTTCCTTTGGACTTGATTAGTGTTGCACGACTACATGTAAGTCGCCAAAAGTCGGAGTCATGACTATCGTCGAGGAATCGCGACTCTGACTTTAGAAATGTCAGAATCGACTCCATGTAATCACATATGTACACTATGCCATATAAATCAGTCAAAACATCATTGACAATGTGTGGGACTATGATAGAAAGTCAATTTTTGAATGATCGTAATCACAGTTGAAACAACATAAGTTCCAAAATAATTTTCAAAATGAACTAACATTATCATTGGTAATGAAATTGGCCAACAATGGACTGCTTTTGCATCAAAATTATTGAAATCATTGAAGGAGGACACTGAACAGTCATTGTATAGGTTGTAGTGTGCTCCTTTTTACCAATTGATCATACCAAGAGAACCGAATGCCAAGAGTCGGCAAATAGTCGTGGTCGTGACTTTTGATCGGCGACTAGTCGACTCCCAAAAATCTTGGAGTCGTGCAACACTAGACTTGATCATACGTGTACCTGTACTAGTGGTTCAGGATATGGACTTGATGACCCTTTTTCTTTTTTTTTTTGCTCGCATGCAGGCTGTCGCAGACTAGCAAGTGGAGTTGAGGCCGGCCTCAAGGCCAGATTTTGCTGGCCTTGGCCTTGGTTTTGGACCGTGTCACTTGTACAAAGTCTCAAAAAATCTATGGGAACCATATTTTTCAAGCAGCCTCGTGGCTCAGAACTATCGGTAGCAGTCGGCTTTGACTCCATCCAGGGGAAAAAATACACAGGAGCTCGGGGCGATTTTGCCCCCGAAATGGCCAAAAGAGCCCCTGTAAATTGCCATAGGGTTCAATACAAAAGAATATTTTGGAAGCACTGAAACAGGAAAAGTAGCCCCCGAAAAGAAAAAATTAATTTTTCCCTGACTCCATCCCTGTACAGGCTGCAGACTAACACGTTCCACTATCTAGAACTGAAGGCAGCATAGAATCATGCAAAGTTAATGCGTGTGCACACACTCTTCGAAAAATCCCTACCATGATAGATCTAACGTTAGCTTCTATTCCACATATCATGAGAGGTTGTATTTCCCGACGGGTTGAGTACCCGGACACCGCGCGTTAGAACGGCGCAGTACGCGTCGGGGAACTATCGCGCAAAGTTGCAAACAGAACACCGGTATGCAGCATTTATTTTTCTTCCCATAAATCTTGATTTCTCATGAAAATACTGATACTGATCATTTGAAAATTATGTTTTTTGGTAGCATATTCAGAAAAAAATCAAAAATTAGGTGTCCGGTTACTCAACTCCCCACCCTACTAAGAATCTAGATCTATATGATTGGCCAAGAGTAGTTGATTACGTGATAAAGCGTAGTTTTCCCCATCAGATCACTCGAGAAGAAAAGTTTGTTACACTCGACAGATAGTAAATTGAGTGTAATACACTTTTATTTGGCGCATAGGCCTACTCAAAATAGTGATAATAGATGTGTTAGGACAGTACTGAGGAGATTAGCGAAACACAAAAGTACCAACACCATCGCGTCGGAACATTTCGTGAGCACAATACGCAACAAGCATGTAGCCTACGCTAACAAAGTAACATGCATGTTGTGCGTGCATCGAATGTCCTGGCGGTGCGCACCCAAGAGTTGGTCGGGCACACATTCCATGTATTCGGGCCAAAAAGAACGTCTTTTTTAGAGAAATATAACGTTAGAGTCTAACGTTACACCTTTCCTTTTGGTTTCAGGTGACGAGACGTCCTATCACTTCCTCGGTGATCTAAATGTTTACACTAACGTCCGCACTGGTAAAATCGCCACTTTGAGTGAATGCTTTGTGTTACCTTCTATTATAATGGCTTCAGCCTGGAAACACGAGTCCTAGTTGTAATCCTTGATATTTTTTCTTCCTAATCCACCTTAATTTATATCTCCTGGAAGTTGAAAATATTTCCAAAACATCGTTTTATTTCTTGCCTCCGTTACTGGCGAAATGTTTGATTCTGTGTCGTTAATCGCCGACGCGTGTTATGTCAATGCAACTAGCGTGCGGGACTGTGCGGTGCTAACGCTGTGCAAACCCTATGGCAAAATTGTGAGATGCGCATAACACATAAAGAATAGCCATTGCGCAATCAATCAATCGCGATCTGGTTCATTCACAATACACGTGTTCGCGCGAATTCGCCACCGCATTTTTTGGCCGGTTTTATCGCCAGTTTTGCAATATTTGTTTAATGTAATATCGCCAATATATTTTTTGATTTATGATAATTGAAATTTGGTATTTTGTGCATCTTGAGGTGATGTTTGGATAATATGTGCTGAAAAAGTTGAGTGCAAGTCAGCCATTCTGTTGCATCACATGCGTAAACATGAGTGTGTATGACCAATGGCTGAACGGTTTGTGGGCGGTACAAACAACATCGCGATGTTTTCAGTGGTGCAAAAAATTTTCCCCGCCCTTTCTGGTAAGGAATTTTATTTTGATTGGTCGCTTAGTATTTTAACTCATTATCATAATATTAACTGACAGGTAATATGCGCCCATTTTGACAGAAGCATATCTTTTATCAGCGCGAGGCGACAATACCTGCATGGCGATTATACCTTAATGGACGTTATCTTTCCTCAGCTTCACTTCGGAAAGACATGAAAGATAGTTAGAATCTACATCCAGATCGCCTCGGAAGTGATACGTGTAGATCGCCCCATCAACAACGTGCGCACAACAGTTAGTAGCGAATTTATCTAACGAAAAGTCAGAACTGAAGAACTTCACGGTCAATGTTTTGAATGGCTGTATTGTTACTGTTAGATTTAACGTTAGATCTAACGTTACATGTAGATCTAATCAAACACAATTTTGTACCAACCAGGTAAAAAGTTAAAGTAGGAACTAAGGTCAGTATGGGCGCACGTCCAATATCAGAGATTCTCTCCAATGTCTGAGATTATCTCCGATATCGGAGATTTTTTTTTTCAAGACCAATCCACTGAGGTCTCATAGGTGGTGCTAAACAATTTTAGATCTGGATTTGACATAGAGTCTGTATACAAATTTATTATAGTTCATCAAGAATAATAATCATTGATTAATGAACAACATTCTATTAAATATACTGGTAAATCGATATCATCAGCAACTTTGCTATCGACAACTGCTGCAAAATGTAAACAACCTCGATCGATAACTTGGTAAGAAGATAGTGATTTTCAAAGTAGCATGGTGCATGTGGGGTTTAAATCCTCAAGGATTCTGAATATGCACATTCTAGTTGCAGATACACATGATCCTGCTGCCGCAAGGTAAATAAACAAAAAAGTTCTCCAATATTGGAGCACTATCTCCGAAATGTGGAGAGCAGACAAAAGTCTTCAATACGGAGAGTCTCCTCCGAATTGGAGAGAATTCTCCGAATTTGGACGTGCGCCCATACTGAAGACGTCTTACAGTTTCATGTTTTCTCAAACTCAGACCTGGGAAAAGTTTAATCAAATCATTTTTAAATTTTATGTCAATGGGAATTTGTCACTTATTGTTGAATGAAAGTGACACTGACACAGTCACTCTGAAATTGAAAATTAATCATGAAATATGTTAATTTCTGGGCATAGTTCATGATGCATGTGGGAAGTAACAGGAATAGATCCAACTTAGATGTAACCTTTCAGATAGATTTGTGTGTTACGGTTTGACAGTGCTAAACATCGCGGAACAGACGCGACGTGCAAAGTCATGCAGAGGGTACAGGTACGAATCCCTCTACACAGTCCGACGCGACAGTGTAACTCTCTGTAGCAGTAAGCAGGTGAAAACTGAACTGAGCCGAGTGTAAACGACAACAGAAAAAAAAAAAAACGTGAGAAACACAACCATCGAACCTCTCTTATCATCTGCAAGTGAAAGCAAAAATATCGGTGTTTATGGGCAAAAATACTCACCTTTCGTTCATGGCGTCTTCGAGTCACACAGTTAACAATGTACTCATCCGTTTTTGCCAATACCTCTCGGTCTACGTTATTCAGGAAGCGATCATTTTTGTCACAGCTTGAGTTACTCCTTCCGCCATCTTATTAACACACAAGATATGGGGCAATTGTGCGATCATTCCTCGCAGAGGGCGTGCTAGCAAATTATTTTATTATCATCAGGATCACGCCCATTCGCATAATCTTCCATGTGTTGCAGGCTTATGGTAATGGCATTATAACCCGGCATAATGATATTGGTTTGTATCATAGCATGGACTGTTTTGCCGAATGAGTACTCCGAATTAAAGCCCGACAGGCAAATCAGAAGAAAAGCAACTGTAGCAAATGAGCCCATAGCTGTCAATTAAAGCTGAAGTATAGTTTTGGTCGATCAGACAACTTTGTTGTCAATCTTTCACTTAGTATTCTATTGTCACCCCAGACATCAGAAAACAATAGGCCTATCAAACCTACTCAAAATATTGTTTAAAGTGATAAAATATGATGCTTAAATGTAGGCCTACATTACCTATGGAAAATCTCGGAGGTCCCTCCCCCCCCCTCCCCCGAGATTTTACATTTTGAGTATTTTCTAAAAAAAAAAAAAAAAATAGTGAAAGTTTCAGAGCGAGCAATTTTCAGGACATTGATAAATCATATAGGTGTATCTGAAAAAAAAAAACATAATTGCAAAGAATTTCATTTTTACCATTTACCGAAACTATAGGCTTACTTGGGCTTTAATAGTGTCATTTGAGTCAAACTACAGTCAATCTACTGCGTATTGTTCTTGACTGTGCAGAATACACTTTGGGGGAGACATTTTTCCCCTTTGGGGGTGCGGTCGTACCCCCGGGGTCACGGGGGGGGGGGGTCACTCACCATCTGGAGTGGTATACCCATGCTTGTCCAAAAAAAAACGTCGAATAAGGGTCGAATTTCGGATGTACGGCGGCGTCGACGTTTTTCAGAAAAAGGGGTACTTTTTCAGTTTGTCTTTGACGTTTTTTGAAAAAAAGGGTTGTATTTCAGCCTAATATTATTCCCCTTCTTTCATGTTTTGTGGACGTCTATACTCATCTTGTTCTTGTTCGGCATTTATTTTTGTAACTGGTTCATAGGCTTTGCTTTATTTTGCAATCTAGGGCTGTATTTCTACTGTTCTGTGCTATTTGCTTCATACAAGAGAGGATTTGTTTCTCTGTTCTACACCACTTTCCATTTGGGACGCGTTTTTCATTGTACTAGTCTCGGTGCCACTTTTGCCATTTAGGGTCTCATTATACATTGTATTACGCCATTTTCCCAATTTAGGGTCACTTTTTAAGTTGGTTTACGACATTTTCGCCATTTAGAGGTGAAATTTGGTGCCTAGAATTACGCCGTTTAGGGTCTAATTTTGAGATGCTTGGACAAGCATGGGTACCACTCCAGATGGGGAGTGACCCCTGGGGGGTGGCACCATTTCTCTAATTTTAGCGCCGATTCAATGGAAGAAATATTACAGATGCTATTTATATTACAGTTAAAGACACTATATAACATTGTGGAAGACTAGTTTTAAAAAAAATGTCAAACTCTGCTATGTGTCATATCTGACAGAGTTTGAATGGACAAATAAACACCTTAGAACACAAAAGTACAGACAGTTATGCTGCCACTTGTAAAGTATGTAACGATAAAAATTGACACATGAATTATTCTCGGCCAATGAAAATTCGGCAACACAGTAGTCTTTTGGAAAAAAGTCTGGAATGGTCTCTCAACGAATTTTACTTTTTAAAGCACTTAATGATCATTTTGAACTGTATCTTTTTGCGGGACTTCATGTTTAGACCTTATCAGAGATACTAGTAGTGTGAGGAATCATGTAGCTCACATTTTTTTAATGGAAAATTAAAGCTAATGAATCAATGCATCATACATTTCATTTTCGGTTTCTAGCTGATATATTCTTTTTTTTCCTAGGAGATCATGTAAGGTTATAACTTCGTTATTTTCATCCCTTTTTATGTCGCTTATTTGCGAAAAAAAACCCGGACATCAGTAGACATAACTATATCACAACCACTTCTGTTTAAAGCCCAAGTTTAGTTTTGGGGATTTCTTTTTTATTTGAAAGCTTTATGCCCAAAGGTCACATCACACCAATAACGGATTCTGAATGTCTTTCGTTTTTTTTTTGTATTAATTAATGAAAATCGTCGGGGGGGGGGGACCCAGAGATTTTACGGGGTACCCCGGGCGATTTTCGACACTATAGCATACAAAGGGTTAATACGGTGTTTAGGTTATCCAAATTAGCCTATAGTTCATCAGAAAGATCAGAGTCTGCTCTTTCTGAGGAGGTATAACTTGTATAAACTGAACACCTTATTAACCCTTTGGATGCTATAATGTAAAACAGTCGAAAATCGCCCGGGGTACCCCGTAAAATCTCGAGGGTCCCCCCCCCCAAGATTTTTCATTAATTAATACCAAAAAACAACGAAATACATTCAGAATCTGTTATTGGTGTGATGTGACCTTTGGGCATAAAGCTTTCAAATAAAAAAGAAATCCCCAAAACTAAACTTGGGCTTTAAAGCGGTACAACAAACAATTTTGTTAGCGTGTTTTTATCGGGCTGCACCATGCAGCTATGCATTGTTTGCTCCCTTGTATACTGCATCGTTTATCAAAAGGCATTCTCCAGAAATAGTCTTGATTACTACCCCCCCCCCATTCCAACACAAAACAACGTAACAGAAAATTAACAGTTTCATACCAAACGCCAATAGTCTTGATTACTCCCCCCCCCACCCCATCCCACCGCAAGAACAAAAACAAAGACTATAATTTCATACCAAAAGCCAAAAGTATATATTGATTACTCCCACTCAACACAAACAAAACAAAACAAAAGAAGAGGTTTATAGCAAAAGTAATTGGAATTTTCTTGATTAGGGCTCACTCCCCCCCCCAACCCCACCCCACCCCACAACATCAGCACACACAAAAGAGTCTCATCAAAAGTCAAGTAGGCCTATATATAACATTCATTTTTATTTTTTTTCTCTAAAATTCACTATAACCTGTAATTTGAGAGGCCTAATTTGGGGGAAAAATCTTGATTTCATGATAAAACCCAGTAAGGGCTGCCGCAGGCTGACTTTCATGCGAATTCATTCAACCAATCAGCCTGCATATCATGGAAAATGCCATATATTTATGTAAATTTGTCATTGTATTATTTTAATCTTAGTTAAGATTTCTATCATTCTCTATAGTTGCACAGTAATTTTTTTCTCTCTATCTCAGTTTGCCCCCAATGGATATATTGGCTTTTGCTATGAAACTCTTGTCAACAAAAACAAAATCTTAAACGTTTTGGAACGATTTTTAAAGAATGAGAAATCTCGAATGAGAGCAGTTCATTCTTTACAAATAATGGAATGACAATGACATCATACAGAGCGCGATCTCCATGAACTCACAGGGTGATAAAATTTATTTCAAGTTGGGCA
>JZLH01S0379417.1:42009-53445 GCA_001188425.1 Eucidaris tribuloides
TGTGCACCATGCGAGTGTGAAAAAAACCCGCGTAAAACTTTTTTTTTTTTTACGGCCGGACGATGTGTGTGAGTACAGTGAAATCAAAATCATGAAAAAGGGTAAGCCTATACTTTTAACAGAAGGTTTACTTTAAAAGGGTATCTTTTCAGACTTGAATACACGTTTAGGGTATTCAACAGAATGTTTACTTTAAAAGGGTATCTTTTCAGACTTGAATACTTTTTAAGGGTATTCAACAGAAGGGTTACTTTAAAAGGGTATCTATAATCTTTTCAGACTCAAATACTTGTTTAGAGTATTCTGAGATTGACAGTTCATACATGCGCATGGTGTACACCTTGTAATGACAGTTTTCTGCATTATGTTTGGTACCTTTGTTCACTAAAAGAGACAAATGTACAGACTGTATTTCAAGGTATCCGACTCTTAATATCTACTCTTTGTTCTTCAATCCTGTGTTTAGTGCATTTTATGCTGTAGGTCAGGCAGAGAGCTATAAAATCTGAGAGTGATTCATCAAAATTGAGCTGTTTTTTAGTGTCTTGCCAATGTCTCGGCCTACGAGACCGAGACAATTCCTGTCGAGACCGAGACGAGACCGAGACAATTAGCGTCCGAGACCGAGACGAGACACGAGACACCCAAACACTGTCTCGAGACGTGTCTCGAGACCGAGACGTGTCTCGAGACACCCAACACTGGAAATGAAGTCTCTTGAATAAAGTCTAAAAATGAAGCCCTGAAAATGAAATAATTCAAAGGGATCATTTGATGCTTTAAAGTGATTGGCTAACATTGTGGAGCTTCAATTTAAAAAAAACTGTCAAACTTTGATATCTGAGCTACATAGTAGTATTCAAATGGACAAATAAACACTCTAGAATACAAAAGTTTAGAAAGTTATGATGCCATTGGCAAGGTATGCATGAATATACAATTTCTACTCTGGTGGATGATAAACGAGCCTGGATCTGCACACAGTAAGTCTATGACAGGAAATGGGCAGGTGAATCCGGTCAATGATTGCTTGTAGATTTTCACTTTTTTAAAAACTAAATCATCATTTTGAAATACAATTTTTTCAGGGCTCCATTTTCAGACCTTATCAAAGACACTTGGAGCATGGAGGATTATGTAGCTCACATTTTTTTAACTGCGGTAAATGTTATCCAGTGGCTTTAAAAGAATGCCATACTCATTGCCCCCCACAGACTACCGTGTTTCAAGTACCAGCTCACCGGAGGCATAAGTCACTTGTGATGTTTATCCACATGTCTTGCCAGTGGCAGCATTTATTGTAGGATGTTTATTCGTCCATTCAAGCACTATTATGTAGCTCAGATATCACAGTTAGACTTTTTTTGACGCAATATAACACTGTGGAAGACCCGTTTAAAAAATTGTCGAACTTTGCTTTCTGACATATCTGACAGTGTTTGAATGGACAAATAAACATCCTAGAACACAAAAGTTCAGACAGTTATGCTGTCACTAGTACAATGTGTGCAGATACAAATTGGCACATTAATTATTCTCAGCAGATAGGAAATTCTGCAACACAGTAGTCTATGGGGGAAAGCTGGAATGGTCTCTTAATGATTTTCACTTTTTTAAAGCACTTAATGATCGTTCAAAACTGCAATTTTTTCAGGGCTTCCTTTTTACATCGTATCAGAGACACTGGTAGCATGGGGAATCATGTCGCTCAGATTTTTTAAAATGGAAACATTGTTCTACAATGCCTTTAACTGAAGCTCCACAATGTTACACATTGTATTCACATATCTGACCTATTATTAATGACCTTTTGTGAAAAATTCCTTTTAATTCCTGAGGGCAGTGCCAATGCAACAAAATGCCTTTGACTTTACATGTGATATTTGGAATGTTGTACTGAAAGAGTTCAGTTCAGAACTAGTGATAATGTTCTGTACAAACCTTATATTTGAATAGTTAGAAGCTAGTAAATTGTGTACATGTCTCCGAATAAATCTACTGGGAATGAAGGAGTTAAAACTCAGTCTAGAATTTATGCTACAACTGTCAGTTGAATAGCAGATGATCAAGAAAAGGGAATATAAAAATAGTGCTGTACCTAAAAGCTTAATTGACTGCTTATCACCATCATTACCTGAAACTGTCTAGAATTTTAAGGTTTCAGATAACTATTTCATTTAATTTTTGGTGCATAATTATTGCCCTGCATTATAATACTTGCAAAGATTATTAGAATGATCAGCAAGGATGACAGAGTTCCAAAAATACACTGTTATCCTAAATTTTGTGCAGTAAGCAAATGATATGAAGTGAAAAAATAATAGCATTTTCATCATCAATTTTATCACATAAGTGTTACATTTTACAAAATGTTAACATAATTTCATAACATAAGCTGTCATGGATTGATTATAGGTTTACTGAAAAACCACCTACATTACTTGCAAGACTAATTAGTTGAAATAATACAACAAAGGTACTTGACATATTATCTTCCCATCTATATTCATTCCTATCTAAAGTGTTGGGGTCCCTCAGAACAAAAAAGATTGATCTACTTACAGGACTCCAATTCCCTGTTCTCCAATAGCTAGTACTGACATGGTTTCCTTCAGGGGTATCGGGTGAATGTCTGTCATTCTGTTGATCCGTGGGACATGCCAGTATGTTACAAATGTGCTCTCGACTTGGCCTCAATGAAGGATCACATTCATTGTTGGATGTGATGGTGTTATCATTGTATACACATGCCACATATCTTGTTGTCGTTCCTTCTCCACACGTGACAGGGCACTGGAAAACAGACAGATACAAATTAAATATCTATTAACTACTGTTTGATTTCTTGTAATATAACACAATGTTAAACTCAAATCATCTTCTCTCTGTTAACCAAAGCTGCTCATCACCATCTACACCAGCTTTTCCAAGAATGTAGCAACGTGTCCTTTTTCTGGTCATTAGGTGTGTTTCCACAACTATTGAATTTAACTTTCTGCAATAATTACACACTCATGCTCACTTTGAGGAGGTAGATCAAACAAGAAATTCATTGGCAGACATTATTTGTATACTATTTGATCACTCTTGAATGATTGCATTTCCCTATTATATTTTTGTTAAATTTGCACTACACTCTTTCTAACAAATTTTCTGAAAATGTGGAACGTATTGAATATATAAGAGTGTGATCAGTTAATGTCACGGACGGACATTTTCAAAAATGACCATTATTGAAAGCCTAAGGAAAGTTTTAGTATTGTACAGTACCTCGACTGATAACCTCTACAATAAATCATACAGCAACCCTTCATATCTTGCCATTTTTTCCTCAGGCCTTCAGTAATGGTCATTTTTTGAAAGTGTCTGTCCGTGACATTAACTGATCATACTCATAAATGAACAGAGAAAACATATTTCTATCTTTTTTAATGCAAAGTTCAACTCATAAGCATTTCAGAAAAGATGGATCATTATTTTTTACACAGCAAATAAATGAACAGTTTTATACTTGTTTATTTTCACTGTACTTTTGTTATTAAGTTCTGCAATGATTAGTTTTGAACATGTTAGTAAAATATCACTTAAATACAAGTTTCATTCTCCTGTTTATGAAAAGTTTCCTAAGAGATAGAAATTGTGTGTACATGGTCACAAATTAAATTTTTTTGAACTTTTAAAAATATTTTAACATCACTATTTCCAAGCACTTATTGAAAATGTGGAGTTTCTTGAATGTGCCTTAAACTTTAATCAAACTTTATACCAAGTAATTTCAGTATTTACATTTGTCAGGAGTACTAAAACTTTCAATTCTTACCTCCCTCCAGTCACCCGTTCTCCAGTGAGGGCAGGATTTCTTCTCACAGACTTCCACTGAAGCTGGTTGAGTGTCAGGATCACAGTCTGTCTTGTCAATAGTACCGTAGTCATCACGGCAACTCACATATCTCTCCCTTTTACCAGGACCGCATGTTGTAGAACACTTCAAAAATAAAGAATGTTATATTCATATTATCATCTGTATTTCAGAATAGGAAGCAATTAAATACAACTACTATATACAACTACAGCTACACAGAAATTATACACATTTCTGACCTTAATAATTCTACTTGTTTATTTACACATGTTTTCAAGTTACCTAATTTATCTGTTTACATGTATTTATTTATTTACTTATTTATTTATTTATTCATTCATTCATTCAGGGCACAATCAGTAACACCAATATATCTCTTTCTGTGCCTGAACCACATGTAGTAAAACTCTTAAAAATAAATGATATATTCACATAATTCTTACGTCAACAAGATTTTTTACTTTCAAAGTTATAACTTTTTTTTACATTCATGGAACAATTCAAAATTTAACAGATGGAGTGATGTTACAGAAAAAAGTTCCAATACATTCAGAATTTGATAGTCAGACATTTGTCTTCAACCCATCTTATGGTCATTATTTTCTGAATAAACTATTGAAATTTAACACAGACTTGTTAATTTATTTTTTTATAATACTACAAATATTACTGAATATCTACTGCATTTTTAAAGATTAGCAATTCAAAGGCTACAATTTTTCAAACAAAACACAGAGTAACTCCAATATACAAGTGCAACTTTCTATAAGATTATATCAAAATCTTACATGTATTTTGGGTCTGATTTTCGAGAATTTTAAAATGACATTTTGATATTTTTTGGTTACTTTCCCAGAACTTTTCAGACTTTTCTCTAAAAGATCCTGATTTCAGGAAAATGGCTAAAATATAGCATCTCTGTATATGGTAATACTTACTGGTGTCCAGGCCCCCGTTCTCCAATGACTCCTGAAAATCCTCCTATCCACGGCAGAATGAACCCTGGGACGTACTTCAATCTCGGCATGAATGATGGGAGGGGATGTCGTGGTGGGTGGGGCAGTCGTCGTTGGAGGGGGAGGGGTCGTCGGGACGGGGCAGGCTTCCATCTCGCACACCTGCTGCTCTATGGGTTTGGAGCCAGCACTGCACTGAGAGTCGGCGAGAGACAGTCCATCATACCGCCGACACTGGATGGCACGACGTTGATATCCCGTCTCACATGTGACAGAACACTGAGGAGGGGTAGAAACAGAATGTGGCTGGAGGTTTTATCTTTTACCCTTCTACGTGTGAATGTGAATAGTTTTGTATGTGTACATATAGGCCTAAGTGTTTATTCAACAAATTAACCCGTTGGCTACGGGAACCGGATCTGCCCTGCGTTAACTCTATGGGACTTTCAGAATCTCGGAGGCAACGGGTTAAAATACGATTTGCTTACTGCCAGGCAGACTCAGAACTAAAGCGGTGGCATTGATCCAATACAGCCAATCTGCTTCAAGTTTTATCGCGTATTTTGTTTCTTTTTTGTGTGGTTGAACATGTTCTGCTCCATTTACGAGAAAAGTTTCATTCTACAAAACATGACTTAAACTCTGACTTTATCCCAAGTGTAAACAGAAGGTAATGTGATTGTAATGTCATGAATATATGAGAGCTTTATAAATATTGTGCCTTTGACATGCACAAATGAGATATCGGAAATAAACAAGTCGGAAAATTAACCATACTCAATGTCAGCCTGACTATTTTCTATGGTTTACAAACAACGCGACATATGAAATTCAAAGATTATGAGAACGTATGGAAAGGAATTCTGAAAAACTTGGGGTCTGACCATTCATTGCCTCATACACAATTATATGCAGCTCAAATATAATTTTTTTTCTTACCGCACCCAATGAAGTGTAATTGAAAATAAAATAATATGATAATTAATTTAAATTGTAATCTAATTGCTCTTTTTCAAATTGTTACCCCAATAAATTAACTTACCGGTCCCCATGACCCAGTAGCCCAGTAGGGGCAATTGTCTTGCTCACATCGCCTGATAGTATCCGGCTTGGTGGTTGGGTTACATTGTCCGTCGTCCACCTGTTGGGATTCCTGGTACTGGTAGCATGCTACGACACGGTGCTCCTTCCCGACACCACACGTCACAGAACACTGGAAATAAAATCAGAAGAGTCTTACAGTTACTGTTAATTGTTTTAATTTATATGTAAACTTTGTCACAATGGGTGATTTCAAGTTTTGGATTAGTGTTATTGTTAGTGTTAGTAGAAGTCAAGAGCCGTTAACCGAACTCCAACACTGCGACTCGGATTAATGGCCACTATCGATTCTGTAATCGATAGCGTAACACGAGTGTTAACACGAGCGTGACGTCACATCCCTTGTTCGACGAACATGAAAACCGCGGAAAACCTGAAGAAATGTTGTAATTTCTATATGAAATTTAAACAATCGTACTTGAAATGTAATATTGTCAGAAAGGCATGTACTTCCCTCTTAATTTCATGTATTTGACTTATTTCATTATGTCTTTGTTCTTCCACAATCTAAAATATTGTAATTTTTCTTGCCGCTTACCGCGCGCCATCGCGCTGCCATAAACATTACACGTACAACTGCGCGACCCTGCTGGATGAGCCGAGACTGAAATAACACTAACACTAACAACGAACTTGAAATGGTCATTTCCTTAATCCCTAGGGGCTAGTGTTAGTGAATGGAACAAACGCATGTAAATAGCTAACACCAGCAACCCAGCTTGGTTCAACATGATGTATAACACCAACTTCCGGAAGTGCGTCATAATTTTGGGGTCAACTCGCTAACACGGATCGATTTCAAGTTTCGGATTAACGCTCATGTTGTTGTTAAGATAACACTAACACGAACACTAATCCAAAACTTGAAATCACCCATTGTCATATTTAAGTTATTCATGTTTAGGGGCTATATGCTACACAAGTCCTGCAACTTTTTATAGTCTCCATTTGTTTTTATATCTCAACATGATGATGTAGTATGTATCTTATAGTATGTTACATGTGACTCACAGTAATATTTCCTCTTTATGATTGTTTATGTTTGATAGAGAAAATAAATAAATTGAAATTGAACTAATATTAAACACAATATATAGATTAAAACCTTCCCATCTGCAGAAATATTTATCACCTTCATCACATACAGGTGACTTCAATGAAAGAAAAGTAACAGGATCATTTTTTTTCTTTTCCATAAATGTCTGTGACAGACTTAAAACAATACAAACTTCCAACATATTATAATTATCATTATGATTTTATATTTTTATAATAAAATAAAAAAATGAAAATGACACTGAAAAAATATGTATATTAATATAAGTATTATGGCATCATTATCATCATCCTCACCATCATTATTGTTATTATCATAATCATTATTTTGATGATGATAATGATGATGATGAGCATCTCCTATGTACATGTAGGACGAATCCCAACAATGGAATTTATTTACATCAAAATAGAAATTTGAGTGTTAAGGCAAGTGAAATGTACATTAGGGAGAATTGAACAAAGGGATAAGACAAAAGATCTCCCCATAATGTAGTAAATAGAGTAATTATTATTATCATCATCATCATCATCATCATTATTATTACTATTACTATTATTATCATTACAGAAAAGCCAAACAAATTTGGAAATAAGGGGTTCTGTTCAGGCTTTGAAGTCAAAGATTCACCCTAGTTGATGACCAAGACCAACTTCAACATCAACCGGCATGACATGGAACACTATAACCCAGGGCTCCCAGACACCAAGCATGACAATGATCCACTAACTCCAAAATCCACTAACCAGTCAGGTGTGTCAAGCCCCTCACCAGATAAAGAGTATGACATAATACTTTCAGGCAACCTAACTTCGAAAAAAAAATAACAGACAGGACAGTGATGTCTCTTGTGGACAATGAAAAGTGAGTTGAACAACAGCTGGGAGCTGCCATTGAACCTAACAGTAGTAGAGTGACAAAACTGGAAATAAAATGCTCACAGATGGACCACAAAATGAGTGAGATGAAAAAAAAAACAGTTGGAAGCAATGCGACTGGAATACTGAGGCACGGTTCCAAGCTCAACAAGGCCGGGTGTTTTTCCCAACAAAATAATGTCTGCAAACAGGAGGATACCACCGGATGGAAAGACCGTGTCCTGAATGAAGAGAACATTCTAGAGGAACAATTTGGAAAGAACATCAAAGCTGAAAGGGCCCATAACTTCAGGATTGAAATCACTTCCAATGCAGCATTGCTGCATGGCCATTTCACCCACTTCATGTCTTTCATCCACGGGTGTTTCTCCAAATCTTTAAAGTGATGGGCGAACATTGAGGAACTTCAATTTAAAAAATTGTCAAATTTTGATATCTGAACTACATAGTAGTGTTCATATGGACAAATAAACACCCTAGAATAAAAAAGTTTGGAAAGTCACACTGCCAATGGCAAGTTATGCATGAATAAACAATTAAAACTCGGGGCGAGTTTAAATAGCCTAGGTGTACACACAGTAAGTCTATGGGAGAAAATGGGCAGGTGAATCCGATCAACTTACGATTTTCACTTTTTTAAAGCACTAAATAATCATTTTGAAATACAATTTTTTCAGGGCGTCATTTTTAGACCTTATCAAAGACAATAGTAGCATGGGGAATCATGTAGCTCAGATCTTTTTAACTGTGGTAAATGTTAGCCAATACCTGTAAGTTTGGTAGTATGTGAATAGCATTCTGATGCTTCACAAATGAAAACCATGGCAAAAGTGGAGGAAGCATTCAACAAAAACGGTCTAAATATCGCAAGGAATATGCAGCATGTATTGTTTACATTAAATGTACAATAGCTAGGTTTCATGATATCTACTTTATCCCATCAGGTATTGCGGATTTTGGCCTGTCCGTTAAACTCGATAGGTGGTGCATCATATTGCGAATACCCAGAATGAAATGAAATAGATCAATATTCAAACATTAAAGCCAAACTGTGACTTACTGAGCTTCCAGAATAAAATGAAATGAAATGGATCAATATTCAAACATTAAAGCCAAACTGTAACTTACTGAGCTCCAGTCAGACACTGACCACTGTGGGCAAGGATTCTGGTTGCAGGGTTCTGAGGTGTGCTTCTCAGACTCATCACAGAGTCCATCATCCACAATGTAGAAGTGGGCATAGAGACAAGATGCAGTGCGGTTCCGCAAGCCACCATCGCACGAACGTGAACACTGGAAAACAAATTGATATTGTAAAGCTTATTATAAGAAAGCAAAGCTGACTAAAAAGATAAAACAATTTGAGATGACAGTGCAGTAATTTTCCACTAATTCTTACAATTCTCTTTACTAATATCAGACCAACACAGGCATTATATTAATGATGAAGGAAACATAAACCATTGGAAGTAATGTGAATTGCACATTTATAGAATTTATGCAAAATATCAGAATTTTTTAAGTGTAAGTGTGTGAGTGAGAACTCAGTGATTGAAAGCTTTCCATTTCCTAGAAGCGAAAAAAAAAGCAACCTACCGACCCTATTTTTCTACAGCCCGTTCCTCAAGTACAAGATCTTTCAATGAAGGCAAAAGCAGTATACATTCAAGACACTTCAGATTCACAAGTTACCAAAAAGCAACAGGGTATATAAACCCCTCAAAAAAAGTGCTGCAACTCAACTTTGAGCATTGATATCTCTCTTGGTATTATAGTATAATTCTTGATATTGGTATCATTGAAAAGCCTGTTTATTTCCTTTTACAGTGATACCTCATTTGCCATGATTATGGATTCATGGAATGTTCAAGATATTTTAATAAGGGGCCAAGTGAAAAGTGGCAAAAATTAAGTGTTATTGTCTATGGAAAATTCCTTATCTTGTATACAGGATGCATGGAGTGTGTTGACATTGAGGTGGTTATGCACGAGTATCAAAGGCGTATTCTCATATTCTCTGGAGAATTTAACATGTTTTGAGTTATGATGTTCAGCAAATACAGTGGTGAATAATGATTTTAATCTTTCTTACATTTAGCATTGTTTTGTAGAGAATGATTCAAACTGTGGTCAAGATAATTGCTTCAGCTGTACTTATGGATGACTGAATGTTTGTTGGAGGGGACCTTGAAAAACTTCCAGGAATCTTAAAGAAACTCATACACAATGATAATTTACAATTACCCATTTTAATCATAATTAATATTCAAAACAAAATGTAAAAACACCACATAACACTTCATTAAAAACCATCACAACACTATTAAACACAATCCACTCTCCATACAAATAAACATGGAACAGGTGATAATAACAATGCATTTTGCAACTTTTTACTTTTAACTTGGACCCTTATTTAAACTGTCTTGCATATTCCATGAATCCATAATCATGGCAAATGAGGTATCATTGTAAAGGGAAATAAACAGGCTTTTCAATGATATCAATATCAAGAATTATACTATAATACCAAGAGAGATATCAAAGCTCAAATTTGAGTTGCAGAACTTTGTTTCAGGAGTTTAGTTAAAATCAACTAACCTCTGACCAATCTGTATATCCCCATCTATAGTTAGTACATGAACCTTTTGTACATTGTACTCTTGATGGAGGACGTAGGGCAATATTACAGTATCGATCTAGAACTGGGGTGTCTTCCCCTCGTCTCTTCTTCGAAGTCTTGATGCACCGGACCTCCCTATCCTTGTAACCAGGACCACACTGAGCCGAACATTCTCCCTCAGAAATTATTTGCCAGCTAAAAAGAGAAGAAAGAAATAAATTATGTGTATCAGACTTGGTTTATTCTAATAGTCTGTAAAACTGTCACAAACACTTTAAGTGCTATGTTGCTACTGCGATAAATGATGAAGACAATGACGACAACGATGATGATGATGATGATGATGATGAGAAGGATGATGATGATTATGATGATTATGGTCAATATGAAGACAAAATTAGCCATAAAGGGATTCCATACACATGTAAGCATAATATTATCAAGACGCTGATTTGGGTAAGGTATCCCAAATTAAGGATATCTTACCAGGCCTTTATAAGTGTTATAATGCGATAAGGAGAATAATCAGGAGGTTGTGGATTTGAATTGCACCTATTCCACATCATGTTTTTATCATAAGATGGTGAATAGTAAAAATAATATTGTGGATAAGTTTTTTAAGCAATGTTCAGAGAACATAACTTGGTTGAATCCATTTGAAATAATTCTCCATATTGCATATATTTATCAACGAGAGACCATTGGGGTCACACTCAGATAATTGCAATTTTCTGGTGTGATTTGCCAACTTGTTCACATCCGATATCTCATTTGTGCATGTTAAAAGATGCAATATTTAAAAACCTCTGTAGTTTTCATGATTTTGCAATCGCATTATTTCACCTTATTTTCTACATTTAACATTAAGTCAGAGTTTCATGCATGTGTGTTTGCAATGGAACCTTTCTCATAAGAAAGACTAGAGCAGTTCGACTGCGCGCAGTCGATGGGTATGCCTC
>JZLH01S0379417.1:58895-82503 GCA_001188425.1 Eucidaris tribuloides
CATAAAAATACTACTAAACATACATAACTTCAAATTTCACATACAACATTTTATATTGTAATTTTGTGTGTATAACAGGTCGAAAACTTGATATTTAATATTCTTGCCCCCCTCCCACCGCCACAATTTAAGCACACCCCAGACCACTAAAAGTAGCATGGCTTCAAATCTAACAATTAACCCATAGGAGGGACTGGATGACACATTGAAAAATCATAACTCTTAATTGGTTTCGCCAAATTTGTGCCAACTTTTTAGAATTTTCTTCTAACTAGCACTGCAATCAAGTGCTTTTGCCAGCTATGCAAGCTAGCTTGGCGAATTTTCGCCAACAGATGGCGACATTGCACTTTTCTGTTCTGCAGTACGTCCTGTCTCATATTTTCCAAAAATAATTCCGATCATGCACCTGCGCAATCAAGTATTCAGTTTGATAATTAATGCGCATGTTCAACTTAATGCTTATTTGAGCGCAGGTGGAACTGCATACCTGCCAACCCTGTAAGCCAAGAAATAGGAACAAATTATCCAAAAAAAAAAATTAAAAATAGGAACATTCCCGAATTTCCTATACATTACTACAGACAAATTTGAACAAAAATAGGAACAAAGGGGTTAAAATTGCTCTTTTCTTAAAAAAAAAATAGGAATATTCCTATTTAATAGGAACAGTTGGCAGGTATGGAACTGCATTTCATTTCAGTGATTTTCTTTTTTTACAAGTATTATCCATTGTCAGTTTGGTACAAGATGTTGTTTCTATCATGTCTTGAAATCTGCTACGGTACCAGAACATAATATAATTCCAGACATGTTATAATATTTTGCATATTTTTGGCATATTTTGCATATTTATACAATGAAATTATATCTAACAAGTACTTTCCTTTATAATCTATTCTTGTACTTTCTTTTGTGATTTTCTGAAAGGTAGAACACCACATTCCTACTTACATATAAATTAACGGCTCTGGATAATTTGTCATCACTTGTAATAGTTTCCACGACTTTATTTGATCCACTGTACACCAATACGCTGCGGTTTACGTGAATTTCTCGTAAAAACATGCTAACTATAAAATCACCATTTAGTATGAATTGATCTTGATCATCTGACAGAGCTGAAATGAGAAGAAAAACAAAATGCAAATAAAATTTAAAGAATATTCAGGGCTATATTGTGCAAAATTTAAACTCATCAGACTTGAATATACGTGTTATTCCTCATGAATTACAGATTACAATATATAATAATTTTCAAATTGCATCTTTCTGTCCTTAAAGGTTAATGACATGATTGGGAACACTTGAAAATGCCTCAAGAACCAAATCAATTTAAGCACATACCAATATATACACCAACTGGAAGGATTTGCCTTTAATTTGTTTACTTTTAATATGCAGAATCAAGCATAAACATACTAGTAATGTATTAATATCTCTTGACCCCGGAAAGAAATAAATCCATTAGAAAGCTAAACAACAGATTTGCCTGCCATATAGGATATTGACAGTAGTTCCTTTAGAATGACTCAATGTTTGACTTCAAGATTTTCATAGCAGAATCCTTGCATAGTTTACTTGATTCTAGAATAGTTTCAGCCCAAGTTGAGGACTACCCAATTATGCTAATTTCCTTTAAGACACTAATTTAATTTGTTATTACACTTTTACACAGTAGAGGTAGAGTACTCTTTTGGTATGTATACATTGGATATTTTCACACTTATTTCACATTTTCAATTTTTTTTGGATTTGGAGAATAATAATGTTCAGGATGGCAAACAGCATGCAATAGCCATCACCAAAATACTTTTTGAATGTATGTATTAAGCATTCAAGATTGCAAGCTGGATAAACCTGCCCAAAAATGAGCTCATCAAAGAAATATACAGGTAACTCCGGATTAGTCGTCGTTGCACAAGTCGGATAATCGTTTAAGTCGACGGAAATGAAAAGTCCCGATTTATCTCCATAAGCTTACATGTATTATTTATTTGCTTAACTCGATCTTTACATCTCGAATAATCGCATATGTCGATCAACTTTCCCAGCACATTCACAAAGAAAAACATTAAATTGACACTCTCTAAGTCGATTTTGACGACATTGCGTCAATCAATCACTGTCAAACACAGAGAACCCACCACTAAAGATTTGTTTACACAAGACGTTCTTCGGCCCTCTTCTCTTATCGTAACGACCTCTCAATTAAGCAGTCTAGCCAGCCGTAACAGCTAGGTGGCGACAAACTGTCTCCTGCCCCTCTTCCCAACTTAAAATACTTGATGTTAAGTGGCACAATGCACAATGTTGTGGCTTCTGTGCAGATGATTTGTGTCAGGGATTTAAGGATTAACATGCCATAATAATTGTCTCGAGAGTGGGGGAAAACTTGCGGTCATGATCAAAGACGGGATCTGGTTTACAAACGGCAGTAGAATATTCTGTGTACATAATTCCATCCTAAGTTAAAAATCGACTGGACAATATTTCCAACATATATGACAGAGCCAGATTGGGGGAAAATATGGATTTGAGTATCATTAAAATCTTCTTTATTTATGTAAGATTAGATAGAAGACCTTTGCACAGGTCTGCGTAACTCTGTACAACTCTGAACGGAACTCGGCAGAGTCCCCAGTGGGAGAGTTACGGCGACCTCGACGTTCGCCATAGGGGTCGGGTCTGTGTCCCGAAACTCCCCGTACATGGTGGAGTTACGACAGGAAGAGTTTACGGCGACCTGAACATCAGCGAAAGGGTCGTGTCTGCAGCCAGAAACCATGATAATGAAACACTTAACGTAACTCCCATACATGTAACTCTCACGTACACACGCCCCGACGGGCCCTCTTAAAAGTATGTCTGCTTATCACAAAACACAAGCCACAATCATAAGATTTCCGTGAAAAAAAAATGCGACAGCAAGTGTTCTTGGTGTTGTTCAAATGTCGCTGACACGGAAAACTCCGCACGGAAATCGGCAGAGTCCTGAGTGGGAGGGCTACGGTGGCCTACCACTGCCGGTGACCGTAAGGTACCTGCTTACTGTCGCGTCCGCAATACGGCCCGCCATGTGGTCGTGCAAAGCCTGGTACATTTATTAGTGGCTGTGCAGCGGGATGAATGATATAGCGACGACTCTATCCTTGAATCAATCATATTCTCTATTGATCTGGCGTTGTCATTTTTGTTGGAAAACTTTTTCAAATCGATTTTTAACTTGGTACAAATGTGCAGAGAAGAATATTCCACGGAAATACTGTGCAAAGAGGTGTAGCAACCGGATGCTTTCAGGTGAGAAAAATGATTTTTTTTTACGGCATGTACGGCGTATTTCTCAGCTGATTTTAGTGCGCCTTAATTTGTTTTCATTTTTTTAATGAACGGGCTCCTCAAAACGAGCCCTGTAATTCACACGCTCATAATACATGCAGCTTTCATACTCTGTGTCGGCATACACACACAACTCGAATTTTTGTCGACTAACGCATAACTCGAATATCGCCTATGTCGACGCGTTTTACTCAGTCCCGAGTGATTTGACTTATGCGATGTTATCTGTACTTCAATCAATCCAAATATAAAAAAAAAAATATATAAATCTTCACCTCTCATAACATCTTGGGGCAAGAAAGTCAGTTTCTTGAAAATAATTACAATTACAAATTCAAATTGAACAACATAAAAAGCCATCATTTGATTTAAGATGAAAGTTAATTACTATTACTATTATTTATATTACTTTTACTTTTCGAAGATTGATCATAAAAATGGTTCTTTGCATTTCAGATGTTGAACACTGTTATGGATCCATATTCAGCTGGTTCAAAGAAGTCAGTTTGTAATTAGCAGAGCACACAAATGACCACCAATACCACATATCTTTGAATAGTGGATAGCTCTTCATGTTAGGCATCTGAGAGCAACCATTTTGAAGGTGATGGTGTGCAAAAGTAATTTTTTTTTCTACGATATCATATTTTATGCCAATATTGCATAGTACAATGTTTGGCAATTTTTTATCATTCTTTGTGATAAATTAATGACAGCACTACAAGAAACATTTCACTCTCTAGCAGGATAACTATAAAATAGTTGATAAGCCATTGAACCACATTCTGAGAACCGTCAATGTCCAACATCAAGAATTTACTCAACCTTCATATAACAATCTATCAGGTATTCATGTTATTTGACTTACCTAGATAATTATCATCATCCACCCTGTTGTTGAATGAATGCTGTTTTATACTGATTTTAGTAGAACCAGCTGGTATTGTAACAATTTTTGTATAACCTGTAAATACACAACAATTCAAAAAAATTTGAAACAATATTAATACACAAACAATCACTCTTGTTAAACTTGTAAATTACAAACTAATTCAAGGCAGTTCATAACATACAAGTACTGTATACACATAATCCCTGAAGTATTACTTACAAATACAAAATAGTTAAAAACAATTTCTAGAACTGTGCTCATCCAGCTTCTGGCAAAGAAATTCATGCAATCTTTAATTTTTGTAATTTTCGAATAAATTTCACATAAGTTAGCATAATTAATATCAGAGACAAAATGTTAAACTTCCGTGTAGAAGTTCAGCGTACCTAATGTAGCTCAACCAGATGGAAAACAAATCCAAATTGATAGACAAATGAAGAGGAAGAAGCACTGTTGTTGTTTTTTTGATTTTTAAAAATGTTTGCATAAATTATTAGCATGAATGATTTTCTGGACAAAATTTCAAAATTCCATGTAGCAATTGGGTGTACCTCACGTAGCTCTACCTAATGAAAAAAATATCAGAATTCTGAAATGTCTAATAAATTATTAATGCTAAATTATGCAAAATTTTTTCTCAAAAATTAAGAAGAAATACTTGTTCATTTGTCAACCGATTTTGTTATTTTTTTTAATCGTCTGGTATAGCTACATGAAGTAACACCAAAGTTGTACATGGAATTTTGAAATTTTGACTAGAAAACTATCTGCTAAATTATGCAAAATTTATTAAAATATCAAAGCACAAAAAATGCTTCTTCTCCTTCATTTGTTGACCAATTTTGATATTTTTTTTTATCAGGTAGAGCTACATGTGGTACACCAAAGATCTACACAAAATTGTGAAATTTTGACTAGAAAAGTATCCGTGCTTATTTATTTGAAATTTATTAAAAAATCACAAAAAATGCTTCTCCATCATTTGTTGATCAATTCTGATATTTTTTTTCATTAGATAGAGCTACGTGAGGTACACCAAATTGCTACATGAAATTTTGAAATTTTGTCCAGAAAATCATTCATGCTAATTTATGCAAACATTTTTTAAAAATACCTCCCCCCCCCTAAAAAAAAAAAAAAAAACATGCTTCTTCCTCTTCATTTGTCTATCAATTTGGATTTGTTTTCCATCTGGTTGAGCTACATGAGGTACGCTGAACTTCTACACAGAATTTTAAAATTTTATCTCTGATATTATCTCTGATATTACTTATGTTAATTTATGTGAAATTTATTCGAAAATTACAAAAATTAAAGATTGCATGAATTTCTTTGCCAGATGGTGGATGAGCACGGTTCTAGAAATTGTTTTCAACTATTTTGTATACCAGATGAATAAAAAAAAAATCAGAAATATCTCAGGTAAAAACAAATATTTTGAGGACATTTGAGAAAGTTGTAGTCAGTTTGGTCTTTCTTTTTTAAATGTGTATTATGCAACCAGGAAATGTGATTGCAATGACCTAAGATCACTTTCACAACAAACATTGTGACAATATCAAGGAACTGAATGTCTTGTGTCCGATACCTGAATTTTTTCTAAATTGACAATTTTACCTTCACAGGATGTTCACTTCATATTAAAGTTTCAAAGTTACCTCCTTGTGAAATAAACTGACTTCTACTAGTGATCCTGAGGAACCTAAACTTCTACATGGAAGAAGTTCTTGACTGGGTAATTTTACTAGTTAAACAGTTTTGTGAGATTCAATATTTCATAACATTGTTGTTAATTTTGTAGGGTGTGTTTGCCATTTCTACAGTACAATAGCACTGTCCACAATTGCTTTAAAAACCCCTTTAACCCTATATTTAACTGGGGGGTCAATTTGCCCCCCTCGACAAATTGTCGCGACAGCCACGGCGCAAAAATCTTTTCACCGCGTCGCTCGCGCGACTTTTTACTTTCAAGTCTTGCGCATCTTTTGAGACGTTTCGTGAAAATCGACATACCGTTACGACGCTGCGCGCGACTTTTAATCTACATGCATGTCAACCCCAAAATGCTCAAAAACGTGATTTGTGATCAAAATCAATGGAAATTGTGTTTTCAGCCATAAATCATAAATAGTGATTATTTTTGCTTTATCTGATTGATAATGAATTAATTTTATCGTGTTTATAATTGGCAAAAGTGTCCCCAACAAATTTCATCGAAAAAACAATATAAACAAGAAGTCGAGAAGAAACAGGAATACATAAGAAATTCACCAAACAATAAAATACATAAGAAATTAATTCCAAATTCGGCAAATCTTTTCTGTAGATAATTGTGTAGATAATGTCAAAATAATATTCACCAAAATTACCACTCTGACTAGCTACTTGTAGCGTGAGTTATAGGCCGAACCAGAATTTCATAGCACTTATTAGATAATTAATTACTTTAAAAATAGAACAAATTAATTTTTTGAAATTATTACTATGCATTGTGCTCAGTTTACATCATGCCTATGCGCACGCAAATTTTTCGCCGGCAAATCGCACGATCGCGGCCCGATGATCTTAGGGGGGGGTCAAAATTGACCCCCCCCCTCCAGTAATAAACCCGTCTGAATAGCCCAGTTAAAATAGCGTTAAGCCCTAATTAACTGGGGGGGGTCAATTTTGCCCGCCCCCCCTTCGACGAATTCCGCGGACATGCCGCCTGGCAGCAAAATTTTTTGATCGCGTTCTGCTCAACGATGTACTTTACTTTCAAGTCTTGCGCAATTCTTTTGAGACCGTTTTCGCGAAAATCGAACGTACCGTACGGACGCAGCCGACTTTTCATACATGCGATTGTCAACACCCAAAATCGCCCATCAAAAACGTGATTTCGTTGTTACAAAGTCAATGCAAATTGTTCTTTTCAGCCCAAAAATCATAAATCGTATGATTATTTTGCTTTTACATGGTTTGAAATGGACATAATTTCATTGCCTGTTTATGATTGCAAAGTTGTCCCAACAATTTCATCAAAAAAACAATAGAAACAAAAGGTCGAAAAAACAAAGAAATACATAAGAAAGTTCACAAAGCAATAAAATACATAAGGAAATTAATTCGCAAATCGGCAAAATATTTTTTGTAGATTATGGAGAATGCAGAATGAACATTTCTCAACACAAAAAATAGTATTCACAGACAGTGTAAGTGATTATAGTACGAAAAACATAATTTCATGCACTTATTTGCATTAATTAATTACTTTAAAAAATAGAAAACAAAATTTTTTGAAAATTTTACTATACAGTCGTTGCAGTTTACATCCGCTCTATGCGCATGCAATTTTCGCTGACCGCGCGATCGCCTCGCGGCCGAGATCTGAAGGGGTCAATGAACGCTCGCCCCCCAGTTAAAACGCTGGCGTTTGAAATGCCCGAGTTAAAATAGGTTAAATGACTAGAGTTATACATCTGAACCATTCTTCATTGAGCACCCCCCCCCTCCCCCTTTTCCAAAAAAAAAAATCACAGTCTCATTGGGGTAAAAAATTAGTAACTTATCATTAATGTCTTCTCTATCCCATGTCTAACATTGTTGTATATTCTTCCTCTCTAGTCCGACATGATGAGTTTTACCTCCACATATCCACACTTGTCCCTGTAGTCTTGGAACTTAATATATGATCACACCCTGCTTGCTGAAATAGAAGGAAAAAAAATCAAAAATTTCTGTTAAACAGATCAAAAACATATATTTTCATATGATCTACAGTATCTTTGTGATTTGAAAAGCAGATGTACAAAACAGACACAAAGTTTACCAATCTACACTTCACAGTATGGCCTAGTGCAGAAGAAGCATTTCCTTTTGAAATGATAACTATGTGTAAAACTTTGGCAGTAAGTTTGAGACATTTTAATTCATTTTAAATCTTTTTACACTTCATCTTCAACTCTTCATTTTTGATTATCAAGAATAAGATCAATTATTTATCTATTTATTTTATTTATTCATTTATTTATATTTTTGCAAAAGTACATATTTTATTTAATTATAAATTTATTGTTATAATTATTTTTTTACGATTAATTATTTATTTATTAATGTATATATTTACTTATTTGTTTATTCATTATTTGTTACTCACTAATTGATTGATTTATTGTTATAATGAATTATCAATTCAGTAATTCATTTGTTCATGCCCTCTTTATTATTAGTTATTTTATTTATTGAATCATTCATCTTTTTTATATTTCATCCTTTTTTTGAGGGGGAGGGATATTTATAGTTTTTAGGATATGTATGACCTTCTAAGGTGTACTTGCAATCTCCATCACAAGTGCATAGTAATCAAACTACAATAATTAGTAAAATTTAGACAAGAGCTCATCCTCAAAAAGTTATCTTGATTGCAAACCTTAAGGTCATAACTTACCCTACATTGTCCTTGCACACATATATCATCTGTCTCAGGACTACACTTGGTTCCATCAATGACTTTCCTGTTTAGTTCATAGTAGGCACTGGTCCCTGCCACTCGACAAAATAACTTGCAACGATCCTTTAACTGGACTGCAAGGAAAGAAGAGAACAACTGCACATAATTAATGCACACCTGAAAAATGACATCCAGAATTTCCACTGATATTTGAAATTAGGTAATTTTTTTTTCAAATAAATATATTACGAATACGTCAGACAAACATTTGCTGATACTTCAAAGATGTATATCAATACATTTTTGAGATGTTGCAACAAACTTTGCTATGATTTCTCGTCGTTTTTGAAATATAAAGATATTTATAATACGCAAGTCCCATAATCCATAAACAATTGAAATACTTCTTACAGTTGAACTTCTTGTTTGGACATGAAGAAGAGAAATGAGGTAGATGGTTGAAATATCATTATTCTACCTCCGAGTACCTCCTCAGAGTAATTGTAAACATATACTCTATTGCTGACATACATGTATAAGAAAGACAAACATTCTCATTTTTGAGGAAGTGTTATTTTTTCATGGAATTGTACATTCTAATATTCAAAGTATGTGCTACCAACAATGATAAATATATCATCTGTATACAGTCTACTCTGGAATGACCACCCATGCACTGTCCAAAACAACTGCCACAATACAACCATTAATTCAAGTAGCTTGTCTTTTCTACGACCATGTCACTGCCCTGTTAAAAAATAACTAATGTAACATCAAACATCTGTTACTTTACACCAATTTATTTTGATCAGACCATTTTGATCAAACCATCTGGCCCAAACAAGAGACAGAGTAACTCTACATAGTTGTTCTACAAAGAGTATTACACTGCCACAGCCTAAAGCCAGTTGTAGGATGAACAAATCATATTCTTTCCATGTGGAAATATAGTCAATAATGGTGGTGATGAAATCTCTACATTTGTCTTGTGCTCGTTTGAATTGGTTGTTACCATTTTGCTTTTTCTTTGAAGATATAAGATGACAAACAATACTTTCAGAGAAATAACTGTTGTTGTTTTACAATCAGGGAGAAATGAAATAAAAATGACCCTATAAACGAAATGTTGAATAGTCTATAAATTTGTATTTATTTATTTATTTACATGTGCTCATTTATTCATATTTTGATTGATTCATTTAAACATGTAGTTGGTGTGGAATCCCAAATCAACTACTCTGAAATGACATAATATGATAGAATAATAAATTTGTTGTTGCTATTCTTGGTCAGACTGTTGACTGAGGTCTGAACAAATTCCAAAACACGTCCACATAAAAAGGAATCATTATTTCTATCCAATCACCGCAGACAAACAAGAACAGAACAAAATGAAAAGAGGGCAGGTCGAATGCGATGGGAAATAAAAGAACAAATTCTATTCACTAGGCCCCACTGGTCTATAACTAGGTCACCTTGCTGACCATGTGGACATGGTGAAAAGGATCTGCTTACCACCAGCGTATTTAGGGAGCCATCTCGTGCCCGGGGCTACCCCTTTGATGTACTGTCTGCCATTGTATTCAGCACACTGCTTCTCCCGAAAGTCTGGGGCTCCCTCTGGACAAGGCTGTGGAAAAAAAAACTCACACCAAACAACGCCGTTAAAATACGTCAAATTGTCAACATTAAAAAAATATAAATTGTACTCCAACAGTTTCATTCAATACGAGGTATGTCTAAATAGCTGGCATTGACATGACATGCCTCTATCATGTATTTACGAAATTCCAATGATTCATGTAGGTCTTTAGCCCACTGGGTACATATTCAGCATTTATTGAAGATCGAAAGCGATAATAGTGGTAGTAGAATAGAAATTTCTTTTACCAATAAGTCAATCTAAGGTTACATGTAAGTTTGCAGGGGATAATTTGAATGGATATCTTTATTTTTCTATTATAAGTTTGACAGAAATTATTGATTTGTCTGGGAAAACTAGTTAAAGATGCTGTTCCAATATGGTGGAAGCCTCATTCAAAACATTCTCAAAATTTGGTATGGGTATCTCACTGACATGACAGTGTTTGCATGGACAAATAAACACCTCAGAATTCAAAACTTTTAGACAGTTATACTGTCACTAGCAAAATATGCGCAGATAAGTACATTACAATTTGTCGTATATTTACTCTTTTTCTGTAATGTTTTTTTCCTCCCTCTTTAACTCTTAAAGCCATTGGCTAAAATTTACCACAGTTAAAAATGTGAGGTACATAATCCTCCACACTCTAAGTGTCTTTGATAAGGTCTAAAAATGAAACCCTGAAAAACTTGTATTTCAAAATGATTTAGTGCTTTAGTGAAAATCTACAAGCATTCAAATTGAATGGATTCACCTGCCCATTTTCTCCCACAGACTTACTGTGTACAGATCTAAGCTATTTTATAATCAACCAGAGTAAAAATTGTTTATTCATGCATACCTTGCCATTGGCAGCATAATTTTCTAAACTTTTTGTATTCTAGGGGGTTTATTTGTCCAGTGGAACACTACTATGTAGCTCAGATATCAAAGTTTGTAAATTTTTTAAATTGAAGCTCCACAATGTAAGCCTATCACTTTAACGTGCCACTGAAATTACAGCTCTATGGAGATTGTATGTATTGTATGGTGCATATTTGCGACTTTGGCATGTTAAGAGTTAATGTTTCTATATTGTTTAGGGGGTCAGTGTATATAAGTCACCCTTGTGACTTTCTGTTGACTTCCTCCACAATATATAATTAGTTATATCTGTGTAAACTTATTTCTTTATACTTGTATATATACTTTTGATTTATCCTTTGAATGTATGTCAATGGTTTTAATGTGGAAATAAAGTTGAATTTGAATTTGAAAAGCCGAGAACTCACCATTGTGTTACAGGAGCGGAAACGCAGCCGCCTCCCGATGCAGTATTTGCCACCGTTTTCTGGGGAGGGGTTGTCGCAGTCTCTCATTGCCTCCTTGACCCCGCCCCCACAGGTCCGAGAGCACTCCCCATACTCCCCCCACTTCCCCCAGGCCCCGTCCACCACGGCTGAGTGGGGGTTCCTGACCTGGCACTCGCCACGGAAACACCACTGGTGAGAGACACAAACAAACAGAAACATGAATCAATGTTGTAATTGGATGGCTGGATATCAGGTGATTTGACATAATATATGACAAACCATCAACTACACATATGCTAGGCTATTGCAAGGAAAAAATCATGGGATGTCAAGTAAGAAGAAATTCTAGATGAAAAAGAACTAACAAAAAGAAAAGTTTCAATAAATTTGTAATGTATAAAAGCATAGGTGTATCCATTTTTTTTTAAAGGGGTTATTCTATGATGCAAATTGATGTTATTAGCCAAAGAAGAAATGTCATCACCTTTGCAATGGTGCTGTTTTTCTTATCATTACCCATTTTTCTCTTCTAAAAGGGGAAGGAGGGGGGGGTTCCAAATAAAAGGGGGTGATTACTGGAAAGGAGACTATTTGAACATCCCAAACACCTCCCCCCCCCATAAATGCTTATGCATGAAATTATAAGACATCAAAATCACAAATACAACAATGTAAACATATTTGAATAACGTGTGGAAGGATAGTTCTCAATAAAAACAAATTAATTCCTGTTTTCCTGCGTATACAACAGATTTTGTTTTCCTGGTTCTTTGAGGAAAAATTCTTCCAATGATTTGTGTCATTTGCTGAGGAAGCAACATTTCCCTTAAGCATTTTGGTGAATGACAAAACTAGAAATTATGATAGAATTCAAGACTATTTTGTCAGGTTAGGTAGAGGACGATGTTTATCACTTAGGAAAAGGAACCTCAGACAAACATCCTATAATGACTTCGCTGACATATGGTATCCGTAGTTGGTGTGGTCATGTTATCGAGTGCTCCGTCAGGCATAGAAACATGCTGATTTTGTCCGGGATGACGGCCTGTCTTGACATGAGCAGTCATGTTTATCAACCTTGTCTTCCATATTTGGGTTCTCCTGGGATTCAGATATTCATAGGTTCGGACTTCTCCTCTAGATCAACCTACTTTAGGCTCACACTTTGACATCACAGAAGGTAATCGGTAGGAGGGGTGGGGTGTAGTCCAAACCTGGTTGTCTTCCTCCATTAGAGATAGGTGTACAAAAGTAATTCTTGAAAAACATCAAGTAAGAGGTCTGGTTTTTAATGCTCACCCTGCTCAAAGTATATGAAACCACAAAATGTTTTCTTTTTTCTTCAATACCTCAAAAACTTTTCATTCAGTTTCCTCACAAGACTGTAAAACTTTGACTGAGGCAGGATGCTTGAGGTCAAGCTTGAATTTGGACTTGATATGCTTATCCTGAAAAACATGAGTATAGAGGTGGTTTTGTTATTTTTTGTCTTGTTTTTTTGGTGTATTATGCACAAACTACATGTATAAACCCCAATAATGGTGGAATGTTTTTGCTACTTTTTTGTCTAGCAAAATGGTAAAATCTGTGTATATTCCTGATTTTTTGTTCATTTTTGGGAAAAATATTTCTTGCATTTCTTGATTTGTTTTTACTGTTCAAATCATGCACAAACTTTGTAATTCCTAATGTTTATGTGTAAAGTGAGAAGAAACTTAATAAATTTAATCTCTAATAGGTATCTTTGGTGATGTTACAATACAATGAAACTCTTTGATGTGTGTTAGCCCATATTTAAGTTTTGCTGATCTTGATACAATTACAGGTTTGTAATGATATTAGTTATATTTGATAGTATTCTCTAATTGATGAAACTACATTGTACGAATAGACATATTGTGTACACAGGCAGACTGAAAAAAAATGCCTTCCTTTGAATTAGGCAGTATACATGTTCCCCATAATGCAAATAAACTGCCACAGATTTGCAATATAATACTGTAGTTATTTTCCTTTTCAGCCAGTACTCTTTTTGTGAATATTTGGCCCATGTTAAGACTAGTTATCATAAATTATCTTTATCAGAAATAAAAGTACATTCATCAGTTAAATCCCACCTCTTCACTGTTCCTTTAAAGATAACTAGCCCCAATCATCACATCACCAACAAGGGGACCTACCTACCTTACCTACCGGTGACAGACTAGATTGGTGTAAAAGTGGGGTTGGGAATCGTGACAAGTTTATCACGGCTCAGGTTCACAGGCGGGGCAGGGAACGGAGGGGGCATACCGGGGGTCATGACGTCTGTCATTCCCTCTTGTACCATGTTTGGTCATGGTTGGTTAGCATCAGACAATCTTGGAGTTTTTTTCTCTCTCCCTATTTCATTTTTTATATTTTCATTTTGGCTCGTTAGAGAGTAAATCTGTTCTCATTGCAAACCACTTCCACATGATATTATCCCCTGGTTGCCGAGATTTCTTACTTTGTATACAATCCTATCACATTCGCAACAAGTTTTATGATACTGTTTTATGACAGTTATTGGTTACAAATTTGAAGGTATCCATCGGTTTACAATCACTTTTTAATGTAAGAAGTTACATACATCTCCATATATGTCATATTTATAACATTGTTGTGTTAATATACGGTGACATTTGGCATCATTATGGTTTACAGGCTTCTCAAGGGAACCAGTTCATATCTATCTGGGAACATTCTGCCCATTTCACTTGATTTGGTGTGGATTTGATGGATACTTGGTAAAAAGTTTTGACATATCATTCCTGGCTTATTCATGTGATTTTGTGTTTCTCTGACTTTATTGATAAAGACATATTATTCATATCTTGAAACAAGCAGCTGTATTGTGCACTCTTTGTAACATTTCAATGAAATTATATGTTTTGCACGTAACATTGTGCATGTGGACCTACAAAAGGATAAATGATATTAAAATGTTTGTTATGATTGTACTTAGTTTTAACCCTATTTGTCGGGAAGATTATTTGCTAACAGTTTATCATTACCCATACCAGTAACAGAACAGGTGAGTATATTCTCTCCTTGAACATGTTGCACAACCTATTGTTACAATGTCTGGTCATACATGAAAGAGTTTCATCTACATTTTTAAACACCTTTGATTTATTATACTTTCTGTTAGTGATATGGTAATTATGCACAGCAGTACATAATATATCTAGATATCCACTATAACTAGGAAACCAATGAAATGTTACCATACAAGGGCAAACTGTTTAACTATAGGGTTTGTCAACAATTAGGCCTATATGATCATCATAACCTTCAGCAAAAATGGAGATAAATTCCTCAACATTATTCCCTTTTGGGGGGTGGGGGTGGGGATGGGAGGCAGGAGTTGTCAATTGGCTTTAATTCCTTTGATTTAATTTCTTAAAGTAAGTGGTATCTATTTACATGATGATTATCGCATGGTGTTCCGTCAGCCCACGGCATGTGTTGTGTTCTGCAACCAAGCGCTTGGCCCTTGGAAGACCCTGTACACCACAGTCTCTTGCAAGTTCTCTGTAAAAAAAAAGACAGACACAGACAAAAAAGAAAATATACTGAATAGTAAACGTTACATCTATTTATCAACACTACAACATACATATTCAAGCACAAATAATACAGAATATTTAACTAGATACAACCTCACAACCTTGAAAATGATAATAACTAGTAATTTCAAACCAGAAACATTTCAAGTAACATGACCTCACAACCCCAGGAATGTTAATTACAGTGCAACATCAAATTGCATCAAAATAAATTCTATCATTCTTCCAAATCAAATAGCCAGTCAGTACAATTGTCGAGAATGAGGCCAATGCCGGGTATGAAATTGTCCAGTTTCTGATAAAATAAACATGGCAGAAAGTGCCCGCATTATTACTGTCAGGTCTAGTCGGGAGGATCCGATTTGACGGAAACCATATCGGGGGATTCGTTTTCTCACAACCGAAGCAGAATAGACATGGCCACATGTTTTGGGAAGACTGTGGCCTGAGGGGCTGACTTATGATTAATGTGCCATTTGCTTTACCGTAATTTGGAAGCCCTGCCAGATCGGTGACTGAGATCGGGATGGTGTCAAAGGTCATTGACCCCACGCCCGTGCGATCTCAACTAAATTGAGGTTAGGTCAGCAAGTGGTTATATTGGATCAGTCTTTCTTTATTTTCCATGAAGGCACTGTCTGTTTATTGTTGCAACTGGATGGATTTTGACCAATTTAATGTGATGATTTATGCCATTAGATATAAAGGACATTTTTGCTTGTTTCTTTTATTAATTTTTTTTTCAAAAGTAAAATATGAAAAGTTACATACCTCATCAACTCTAACCACAGACCCCATATACAAACTGGATATGAGGAAAGAGAATTCCCATTTGTGGTTAAGTCACATAGATTCCTTAACTCTTTAACCCATTAGAGACTGAATATGAGATATCTTGTGTTGTGGCCTATGGAAAATGCATGTTATAGTGAAATTAAATTGTCTTAAATGGGTTAATAGGCTACACATAGTGACATTATTCTGTAGAAAATTTAGGAATCATACAGTATATTATGAGAAATTGGTAGAACACTTGACTGTCAAACATGCATTCAAAACTGCCATTAATCTGGATTACATGTAGGCCCCTATGTCTGAGTAAAGAATTCAGATGAAATCAGTACACAGCTACTGCTTGCTTGCAAAAAATAAAAATAAAAATGAATGAAACTCAATAAAATATTCAGCACATATTACAAATAATTGTTATATTTTCCACAAAATGCAAATTACTTATTAGCTGTATTCATATGTGTCAAAATTATCATTCATATTTCTTTAATCATAATATTTGCACTTTATAAATGTTTACAGGAGATATGATGATAACATTAGGGCATTCTGGCTTGGCAATATGCCCATGAAAAATGACATATCTTAGCCTACAATTGCTCTCAAGTCCATTCATCTTCTAGCAAATATTTTTCATGGCAGCTACCTTGAACCAATTCTCACCAGTATCATATTGAACTGACGTCTCATTATTTTTCATAGTAGATAGCATCTTTGGTTTCCAATTCATCATAATCATAACAGGTAATAAAACAATGAAAAATGACATTCATAAGCCAACACTTACAAACATTGGATGATTAAAGAGGGGTTTTCAACAAATTATTTACTGTAAAAAATAACAATTGAAATTGATGGCTTAGTTGTTTCAGAGAATATAAGTTAGGATAAACAGCCAAAATATGACAAAGGTGAAATGCTTATCAATACAATGCAGCTAAGATGAGGTAAAAAGACCTATGTATTGCTTATAGGTAAGTAAAAAAAATGACATGGCAGTAGCATGGGTGACAATCCATGGATGGCAAGGGGGGCAGTCACCACCCCAATGAAAATATTAGGCGAGGGGGGCAAACATATTGATTCACCCCCCCCCCCAATAGTTTTGACAACTTGGAAAATTTTAAAAAAATGAAGGATATGTGTAAAAAGTAGTTCAAGACACAATAAAACCATCACACTTAACATAAAAAAAATACTACAAAACATACAGTATTTTCAATTTAAGAAAAATTCTACACTACGCCGATAATTTTTGACATTTTCTTACTTTTGCCTCCCCAATTCAGAAAATGGATTGATGCCCCTGGACAGTAGAATAAATGAATAATATTTTTTGCTAACACTCTCTATACAATTGCAATATAATTCTGTAAACAACTAAACATATTTATATTTTGTGGGTGATACAGTAAGGTTTAAAATCAACTGTTTACCTGCTTAATATATGAAGTTACATTGCTATTGATTAACTCCATTGTTTGACTCTTCGTCATGTACTGCAAATCAAACAGTACCCATAAAAGCTAACAAAAAGTAATCAATCACCAACGATAAAGATCTCTTTCTTTTGCCATATTCTTCATCTGTACAAAATAAATAGTAGAAGTCCAGTATTTTGGCTTCCAGGGTTTGTGAGACCAAGGGGGTACTAGGCTCACTACCTCCTTGCTAGTTGATTTAACCCATAAAGTACCAAGTAGTGACGGACTATGCTGAAAACAACATAATATACTATGCATGGGACTGAGAGGATTAAACTCATAACCACAGGCCAGTGATTACTCATCTTCTTATCTTACCACTTGTCTACCAACTACTAGTATCAGATCTCCCTTTTGATTGAGTCTGTCAAGTCATACAGAGTTATGCCATTTCCAAATGCAAGCAGACAGGAACCACGAAACAAAACAAAGTCATTGAAACTAGCTCTCCATGAAACATTGATCTACCATGAATGCTTAGGGAAAAACAAAAGAAACAGAGGTTTCACAAGAATTATGATGAAAGTCATTGAAACTACATCTCCATGAAACATTGATCTACCATGAAAGCTCAGGCAAAACAAAAGAAACAAATGGTTTTGAAAGAATTATGATGAATTATGACAGTCAACAGACATGCAAGTTTTATTTATCTATTCCTTCCGGTAGCGTGAAACGTCAAGTGTTCCATGAATTCGGGAACTGGAGCGTGGTGAATTTGAAGAGTAAACTTGGACTGCAGGAGGACTTGACCAGAAACCAGTATGAAATAAAAAGTCATAAAAATTAAATTTTAATAAAAAAGACAGAAGGAAAAATCGGCTCTCCCCATGTCTGACCTCTCTCGGAGTTATGAAAATAAGCAATGAGGTGAATGTTTGCAAATGTTGAGACAAGTGCCCTCATGTGGTTTGGAGTGTATGCTGGTGATGAGGTATGCACGTGATGGATGGAACCAACAAATGCTTTAAAGGGATACTCAATCATTTTTTTGTCTATCACTATCTCTGCAGTCCAGACTTTTGGCTTCAGGCATCAATATTCAATGTCCAATCTAACTAGTCTACTTTTCTTAAAAACTTTGCTAAACCTTTATCAATTTTGGCAAAAAGAACATAGAGCTTTTGCCCACTTCTTATGGGCAAGTATGGCATAGAGATATGCTCAAACGATCTGGCAGTCTGGGGGTAAGGGAGGGGGAGAAGGAGATGGGAGGGGAGGAGAGGAGAGAGGTGGTAAGGAGAGGAGGGAGAGAATAGAGATGAGAGAGGTGGAGGGGAGAGGAGTGAGAGAATGATGGGACAGGACAAGGAAAAGAAAAGGGAAGAGGGAGGGACATGGGTAGCAGAGGGGAGAAGGGAGGAGGAGGGGTAAGGGAGAGGAGTAGGGGAGGGGAGAAGGAAGGAGGAGGGCCAAGGGAGAGGGGAGGGACAAATACTGAGAAGGGGGCAGTGTCTGTGAACAATTAACACAAGAGTTAGCTTATATAGGTAGCATTCTTGACTTTCAAATATGAGGAAAGACAGAAAGAGGAGCAAATTTAGCTACATACATTACAAAATATGACCATGCACTGAGAGGGCTCCAGTGGATTATGGATTCTGAGGTGACGTGCATAGCAGCTATTTTCGAATGGGGGCGCAGCCCCGAAGACAAATAGTACCTATGCAGTCACGGCGAAGAAGAAATCCATACATTTCCACTGGTGCCTCGAAAAAAGTGGGCATGGGTATATTTGATTAATATCCCTAAGAGTCAAAAATAAAATAACGAAGTTGGAAAGCGATGAGTTGACCAAAACTAATTTGGGCAAGGTACAGTGTTTGTGATCCCCGCTGCATGAAACTCGGCACGCAGCGAGCTGCGGAGAGTCACGGCACAGTTTGTGTCGTACACGACAGTGCGGCGTGCTGTGTGACGTCACGATATCGGTATAGCGAAATAACGCGTATATCGTGACCGTCACGATTCGGGTATCCTTCTTTTGCAATGCCTTCAGTGGATGGTGAAACTATCCAATTGTGCACGTGAACCACCCATTGGCCAATCACTACGAGATATATTTTTTGATCAGGGATATACATCACTAATATTTTATGCCCATATCTGAATTAAAATTTTTTTGACATATAATGGAAAACTGTTTTGTGTCCACAGGGAAGGGTGCATCTGCTCTAATTCTATCCAAAATAAATATATTGCCCACTGCACAGCTATAAAACTCATGTTCAAATGTTGTACAACCTGGTTCTCATTCTTTAGATAACCACTTTTGGATGGCATGCATATGAAAATTATTTTTAGTCAGTAATCTATTCCACCAAGTTTTCTCATTTCACACATTAGGTTAAAACATAATTAATTCTGCTGAGTGCTGACAGCAAGAAAAGACAGTGATGTAGCAGACAGTAAGACAAGCACAGTTGATGCCATTTCATTTGCCACATTAGTTGGGTTCAAAGAGATCTGCTGCAAAGGCCTAGGACTTCTGTGAAATATTTCACACTAGTAGCGTTTGTACTCCTATTATCCCACAAGTGTGATAATGGATTGTAGAACAGCTCTAACGCCAGCTGCATGTACTTCCTTTTCTTCAACTCATCTGTCAAAACAAATTCCGCAAGAATTTCTGATGCGTCATTATGGATTTGACACGAACACTACATCAAAATGAATGTAGGCCTACATAGAGCATTTGGCATTCCATGGAATAGTCCACCATTGATCACTCATGAAAAAGACCATCTGTTAATCCCATTTAACGACTGGTGAATTGTTCTAGCATCCGACTTGGAAATTCCAATGCCCATCAATCAAGCTCAAGTTCAATCTGTTTTATTTTCTTTGTCTTCTCTTCATCTGCTAGTTTCTTGTTGGCTAGACAGATGACTAACTGGAAACATTTATTTATCAGTGTAGTGATGATGAAATTTGTTTGTTTTTCTTGTTTTATTGTAAGGGAACAAGAATTTCACCAATTTGGGCTATGGACAGAAACAAGAAATGGAAGATCTGCTCTGGACTGTCCGACTGGAGTAAAAAATCATAAATAGATTTTTTTTTTAAACCTTTCTTTAAATATTGCCCCACAATATCATAGTCCTAGGTCTATAGAAAATGCAAGTTATGTCCCAAATCAAATTACCTTCATTGGGTTTAAAACAATTATTGATATAACATATTTTACATTCTTCTGTCAGTTTCATTGGTTAAAAAGCAGTAATGCAGTTACCTGCAGTAAGAGGTATATATATGCATATGTGCCTGGCCATAAATTTGCTAGACCTTAATAAGAAAATGAAAACCCCAATGTATGTATGACCATGTCTCTCGAGATATGTCTTGTTTTTGCACTTGAAAACACATGGGGACATAAAGGAGGATCTACGGGTTAATACCACAAACTTCTCTGAAATGTTAGATACTATTGAGATGGGAGGCTTTTAATTGATGCCCTGTTTCATAGGAAATAATACCACGGCATCCAGGTTTCATCAATCATGTTACACAGCTAAATTTTATTGGGAACTACCCTAGTTCACAGGCAATGGCTCAACCTGAGTTTGTTTACAAGGTGCTCTCCAGGAGATTAGTGGATGATTAAACTCTGGTCGATGACAGTGATGACTATATACTGAAAGAAATCGTGACTGCTTTTTAAATGTTATGACTATCTGAAGTTTATGTGCTCAATGTCGGTTAACTGTCAAGTTTCAAGTGGTCCACAAAAGCACAATGACTGTACTTAGAACTGAAGTTAAGTTAAATGAAAGCACACAAGCTTAACCCAATATGAAAAATGATCCATTTTGGAAGTTAAAGGGACTGTGCAAACCTAAATTCTCACTCGATTTTAAGTTATAACATGTTAAGCACTTTTTTAACAATACCACATTGTGCAACTTTGAAGAGAAGTGTCATGTTCAAACAGCAATAAATTTTCATACATACACAACAGAGAAAAGTGTTGTCTACAAAACTTGTAGATAAAAGTATACCCTGTTTAACAATTTTAATTTCTATTACAATGTAGTGAGTATCTTTTAATCTTCATTAATTTTGTCAAGTTATTGTATTTATTTTGAATCAATTGAAATTCACAAATGTATAGAAAATGTGCATTTTATCCCAAATTTCACAAAAATTTGCCATAAAATTCTCATATTTGTATGGAAATATCCAATGAACACTTAACTAGTTTTATGAAAGATTTAGTGGCTATTACCGCTATTGATTAACAGAGTGAGAGAATGCCTTGTGTACTGAATACCGTAGTATTGGAAAATGGAATTTGACAGAAATCATTACTTGGTGCAGTAACAATCTTCAACGTGTCCACATTATATTTTAGTGCAAAAATAATGTCTTCAGGCCAAGGTGTGGTATTCCATCCACCTTGAAGTTGATAAATGATGCGGCCGTCTCCCGTGTTTGACACCATGCATTACCCCACATTCTCCCATCATGTAGGGCCGAGTTCAAAACCTCCCCTCGCACCTGGCAGACAGGTCGAACTACATCTTGAGAGGGATAGGACCTAGTTCAAACCCTCCCCGTGCACTCGGCAGACGGGTTGAACTACATGTTGAGAGGGATGCGTCATGGTGAGAAGCCCAAATGCTCCTCATTTCACCATTCCAGGCAGAATCCAACGTATGGCTGCCCGACATATCGTACCGGTCGAGTTTCCTGTGGCCAGTGTTACACATTTCCTTGCCCTACGTAACACTGTAAGAAGCAGGGCAATCTGGTTTACAAAAACACTGCTTGAAATATTGCAACATGTACATGACATAACCCAGATTTATTTTCAGAGTCTTTGTACAAAGTGGATATATTTTCATTTGTCACCATAGATCCCCCTCCAGCTCTAGGATGCAGGGGTGGTGCCAGGGTGAAATCCGGGGGGGAGGGGGGGGGAAACGAGAACTCACGGCAGATCATATCCATTCATGCCAAACAAGCTAAACCCTTATAAACATGAACCATGGGTAATACCATGGTTTTGACAAATATCACCATTGTATTTTCGTCAACCATGGTACTACATGGTATTCCCATGTTTAGGATTGTTCATTTTTATAAGGGAAGTATGGGGGGGGGGGGAGCCAAATTTTCCAAAATACTGAAAGCCCCTTGATTTTCATTACTTTGAAAACAATAGGGGTGTCCCCTCACCCCCATCCTTCCTGTGGTGGTGCCTCTGCTAGGATGTATTAAGATATAATACATTCTGAAGATAAAATTGACAATTTATCATTTACCCATTATTTTGTGAAATATGAACACACATGTAAGAAATTGAGAAGATAATCTTGGTATCCAAAGAGTTAACTTCTAAAAGAATAATAGTGTACTGAGATCTTGTCCATTAGTAGCAGTCAGCAAAGGGAATGAAATAATTACCTCAGACACACAAAAATCATGTCTTATATAATTTTCAAGTAGATCTTAAAATCACAATTTTTCTGTTAAACTATAACATTACTCAATGTGTATTGAATTTTCGGATGTCATATTCAAAATTCTACAGTTAAATTTTATCCTTGCTGCACTTGGAATCTGTCCATTCATTCAGGAAATATATCAGATACTTGCATCGTTCACGTCATACCACATGGCTAGCCGTCGTTGGGTGTTAAATAAATGACAGAGCAGCCACGTGGGGAATGTTTGCATAATACCTTACCATGAGTCCCTAGTACATTGACAAGAAAAAAAAAGGTCCTCATAAAACTTGATCCGCCAGGTCGCTAATATTTCTTTACCAGGGTACACAACCATTAACCTTACTGCACCCTATGTTAGAGGAAGGTTGGCCCCCATTTACCAAGTTGTCACAAATTTGACTTCTCCCCACTTTCCTCTCCCGCTCACGGAGGTAGGAAAAATACAGTGATAGACGGCGACACCCAGCCAAAGACCGGCGCTGAAAATTTATTGGTCATACTGACTGGAAAATGTTTCAAACAAACCTTGCATTTCTTTTCGTAACCTTTGCTTTACCCCTCAACTTTATGTAAACTTTCAGTCATCGGATTCCACTTGCGCAAATTGATAAGTTTTGACATACTGTAATTGGGCAAACAATGTTGAGAGCGCCCCAGATTTGTCTCCCCCAAGAATTTTTATCGGAAATGGGCTA
>JZLH01S0379417.1:90161-104401 GCA_001188425.1 Eucidaris tribuloides
TCATAAATATTACACATCAAATATGTATATTTCTGAATGTTGTGATGCAGATACAGAAAACAATTGAAAACTGAAGTGTCTTTGCATTCCAGCGTAGTAGCTTTCAGAACCATCCCAGATCTTTCCTCAAGATCCCACACCATCACTCTTTTCTAACTTAAACTTCACCACATTAAATGTCTCATCACCTATTGCTTCACACACTTTCACTATACACACATTATGACAGATCACCTCCCAAAATAATTGCAGGTTGTGTTTATACACCAGTGACACATAAATCATTAACGTCCAAATATGGGCTGGTGAGAAAATTGATACATTTATGCCACCCAAAACATGACCTCAGAGTTAGATAAGAGATATCATGGTTCTGGCATGTTTTATGTCCTACTTGAAATGTGTTAATACTTCATGTATTTATGAACTGGTGTGTACCAGAGCAGACAATACTTGAATAATTGATTTTGATGTGGAAATAAATCAATTCATTCCAAAGAGCTAAAACTGGCTAGTGGCTATTATTGTGGAAACAAAACCTTTTTGTCTTAATTGTTATCGGCATTAACTCAAGATTACACTGTTCAATGAAATAGCAGACAGACATCATGTCTACCAAAATGGGACACTTTACATTCAGATCTAGTGTGTAATATAAACAGATCAGTTTCAATGATAATTATAGTGATTGCTGAAGACAGGACAGAGTTGAGCAGACAGTACACAGGCATTGCAAGATTAGACATTAATTTGTTCGCCGCTCTGAAAATTACCCCCCCCCCAAAAAAACAAAGAAAAAAAAGAGAAGAATGATCTATACACTTGTGTAGAGAGTCAATAAATGATAAAGCCCAAGTGAATTTTGGGTAAATGGTGAATTGTTATTCTGCCTTTGAAATAGACCTATATCATCTCTTTGCTCTTTGCGTGCTGAATTAATTCTGAGGGGATAATAACGACGATTGTTATTTTAATATTTTCTTTAAATCTTGCTTTCCTTTTTGCACCATTGATACTGGTAATTATTCTCTAGATGTTGCTTAAGCATTATGGTCATTTGTTAGCTTTTCTAGTACAAATATAACAGAGAAAACTAATTATTACGATTGCTTAATTTAATTGTACGAATGTGCAAAATTGCAACATTTGCGTGCAAAGGGTAAATGCCTTGAAAATCACACGTTTGAAATGCTTCCATTTTTTAAATTAAAATTAACGAAATGTACACACTGCCACCTGCTCTCCAATCATTTAAAAATCATACTTTATGACTATAAACAACTTTCAGGTCTGATGTTGTTTTCTGATGTCTGGGGTGACAAAAGAATTCTTGGTGAAAGAGTGAGGAAAAAGTTGTCTTTTTCAACCAAAGCTATGCAATACTAACTTCTTCTCTATTCTTACTCAGCTGAACATGTTCCTGATGATGTAGTGACTCAAATCATATCGTCGGTGATTTCACGTACTGGCGAATGTGTGTAGGTTTGCAGGTACGAGATTCGCCGGTACGTAAAGTCACTGATGATATGCACAGTTCTACATGAGCAGCAGAGTTGCTGGTAATGTGATAATGTCAGTTAGAAAATGAGATACGAAACTATTAAATCATGTTTATAGTCACTTTCTATGTGTCTTGCAATAACAGATCCTTGAAAAGTGAGCTGATACTTATTCTTGTAACCCCACTGGCCTTTGAAGACATAATCCTCCTGCTAATCTGTTAAATGGGTCATATCGTTTTGAGGAACAGGTGAATTTGACTGAAGATGAACTACATTTAAAGAATTATGGGATTACACCCATGATAATTTGGAAAAGAGAGGGGTTAACCCTTCTTGTCTTACTATCAAATGATGATATTAGATTAGTAGTGTTTTGGAAATGTGGATTTCAGAGGGTTAAAACAGACGTGGTGTTGATGCCTAAACTTTACGTGCCTTGACAAGGGATTATCATTAGGGCCATGCAGTAATTACTGTTTTTCCAACACCTCTGTTTGATTGTGTTTGGAGTCTTTGGATTTGTCAATTGTTGTGCAAGGTCAGGTTGGGTTTTAAGATTTGGGTTCACAGCAGTTCACATCACTTTTTCTTGGCCCACACTAAACTGGATTTTAAAAAGTGGATTAATAATATTACACTCATATTTGCAACACAACAGGAGGATCTTCAGTTTGGTGGATTTGCAACTCTGAGTGCCACCAGCACAAAGTCAAGTAAGGAAATTATCAACTTGCAGGTATACAAATATCAATATATACCCATTGATTGTGATGGAGTGAACGTGGATGGAAATGAATTTTGCACCAATGCAAGTAGATAAACCAATTATGCAATCAAAAGACTTAAATTATTATTATTATTATTTTAAATGATGGATGAACAACTTAGAAATTAAAAGTTAGAAATTCATTTTAACACAGCTCAAAATGCACTGGCCTGCACCCGAGATACATGGTACAGGATTAAACATCTAGGTTTGTTGTGTTGACGTTTTCTCATGATGTACTGCATAAAGCAGCTCACTGACTTGACTAAATATTTATTAATGTTTACTGACTTATAATGCCATTTATGTTGAATGATGGCAAAATAAACTTCCAACATCAATTACCATTTATCACCACAGCAATTACTGAAGGAAAGCTAAATTTGTTTTTCACAAGTGAAACATCAACATTAGTCATGGATGAAGATAAGAATCTTTCCCTTCCTTCTGCGATATTTGACCTATTACAAGGTTAGAAAGCAAATCTTTAGACATGAGTGACACCCCTTTCTCATGGGCAAGTCACATTTGTTTTGTCAATAAATATTGACATGCAAGTTTAACAAACATTGAAAATGATATTTACAAGCAAAGGCAACCATAAACCATTACAGGTTTGAAAATTCCCATGACTCCTCATATGTATGACCACATTCCCCTCAACCTTGCCGTAAGATAATAAGCCCTCTTCTGGCTATCAATGATTCAAAGTGTACAGCCACATTACCATGGCAATGATACTCACCACCCAAGATGTCTCTATTCCCAAAAGTCTGTGACCCCCTTGACCTCAACTTTGAATGACATTTAAAGTCCCCTTTTTTCGGAAACATCCATTTACGGATAATTCCCTAGTCCCGTTGATTGGATTTCCAGTCTTTGAAATTAACCGAGTGTCTGTGTGAATTATGACGATTCCAGTCGACTGATGTGATAATAGTGTCAAAATCACCTAACGGCTTATGCGATTTCCACTTCTAAACTCTCTGTGATTGTCTCAATTTAGTTTGGGCATTGTCTTTCATGCTTTCTTCCCGGCAGGTCTTTGTACACCCTTTGTAACCAGATTTATATTTCATTTATGGTCAAATCCATCGAGTTTAGCTGACTCAAGCAAAGAGAGGCAACATATATTGAGTATAATTCAAACCAGCATATATACCCTCTTCCTATTAATTGGATTTATGATTGGCATTCAAGATCTTTGACAATGTAGTTGATGAGTCTTCGGCGAATTGACATTAAAGGGTATAATAAGTCTCAATTACTGGGTATATCCCTCAAGCATAATGAAGACAACTATCACCGTAAATCTATTTACAATCATGTCTGTATTGAAGAAAAACTGTACAAATTTTTCTGAACGCAGAACAAAAGACGTCACGGTTTTACAGGTTCATGCATAATAAGACTCAATGACCTGGAACTAGTAACAGAAAATACCTGTTTTAATATATTTCCAAATTCATCAGATATTCCACCTGCTATTTCTGGAAAAATATTCATTATTTGAATATTGAATGGAAGCGACAAAATGACAACCATATTTTTATTCCTATGACTTCTCTTTTGGCAGTAGACAAACATCACAAAATTGTAATATTTGTTGGCAATATGTATCACACAATGTCATATTATCATAGCTCAGATGGCTATTTCAAAGGTGGTGACAGTGGCGTTTGACATTTTACTTGTCACGTTTCAAGGACGCGATTGATTAATACATATGTACAATTATGATAAAGAATGTGGTCTACCTAATCCCTACTAATCTTCTTAGCTCAACAATGCTCTTCGAGGAGAAATTTATACAATATTTCCACATTTAAATCTTGGAAGGACTGTGTGTATTGTTCATTTTGCAGTATTGTGTCCAAGGCTGGCCTTGAGACCAATTTCAGGTGGCCTCGGGCTCAGTCTTGGTCCGAGTCCCCTATACAAACCCTATGGAAAGGTTGTGTTTTGGGGCGGCCTCGGTCTTGGAACCTGTGGTGTTGGATACAACACTGTCAATAAGATTAGGGATCTAAGCATGATCCAAAATCTTTATAAAATAACACAGTAAATAGAGAATTAAATTGAATTGCCGAGTGGAAAGACATCACTTGTTCTTCCTTTCTACCAAAGTCTCTCTTTCAAGCTCCCCAAACCCCCCTCCCAACAGTGGAGTTGACCTTCACAAAGCTAACATCACATCTGACCCAGAACTGACCACAAGTCAAACCAGCTATTCTATATTTGGTGCGAAGGTCGTGTCCCTAAGACAGCTCGGTCAGATTGGGTGATGAGAGATGGGGCATGATGGGAGTCTATCCCATCAGGCCCTGGGGATGGTTGACCTTGTCCTCTTGGTGTTCAGGTTCATTCCAATTTGGGAGAGAGGACTTTGCCCTATGTGTGCGGACTGAAAACATGGTGATGTGCACATCAAAGAAAATACCATTTTCATGCCATTTTTATTTACATATTCATACATTAACCTTTCCAGTACCAAAGCCCAGGAAACTTTGTAGTCTAACCGTAAGAAAATCAGTGAGCAACTGAAGAAAGCTGAAATTAGCATCTCAAATATTCCCCCACCAAATGTGCCTACCTTCACTTTAAAAACTCAAATGTTAAATCAATATTTGAAATGGCCAAGGAGTGACCACACTTTCTAAATGTTGCATTTAACCCTTTAACCAAGTCTATATTCTATAAATGTTTAATCCAACTGGATAAAAGGTTAAATGCAACATTTAGAAAGTGTAGTCACTCCTCGGCCCTTTTAAATGTTGGAATATTATTTCAGTTTTTAGAGTGTTAAGATAGAAGATATAAAACAAATATAACTTTGAGCCCAAGCAGAGTTTTGGTTTTGATTGGACAAATTTTTCACTTACCAGTATGGTATTGTCTTAACAGACATCAAGAAGGAACATCAAACCTAATGAAAATTATTTATAGTGACATATTGTGATTTTTAAATGATAAAAGAGCAGATATTACTACATACAAGTATGATTCCTATGGCAAGCCAACCCCCCCCCCCCCTCCTTTCTATTTTTCACCAATCTCTCAAAAATAAAAGCATTTCAGATCATGTGATTTTCTGGGCATTAACAGATAATATAGGTCTATTTACAAAACACAATACAGGAAAATCTCATTTGTCACCATTTCCCAATACTATACACTGTCTTCAAGCTTAAGTAACTTTTTTGAAAATACTAGCAAGACTAGCAGAAAGAAAGAAAAGAAATCAATTATTGAAGATCATAAATACAATAAAAAAAAGAAGCATAAATAGCCTGATGAAATGAAACAAAATTAAGACGGAAAGATAAATGAATGAAACTTGTATGTGATATTGTATGTCAATGTGCACTTGAATGATCAAAAGATTTGAGATTGATCACATACAATGCTATAAAGGTTTGTTTGGGGAATACAGGTGGGTTATTTCCTTTGGTAGTTGGTGTTGTTTTTTTCTCAATAACTGGAGGAAATTGCGGTGACTGCCAAAGACTTCCTGAACAAGCATTGTATGCCAGACATATAGACGGCTATGGGGACGTAAATAGCCACACAAATAGACAATCCACCGCCTGATTCATCTCTCTATTTCTATTCCTATCAGCATTCCTCCCATGTTGATTGTTTATCGGCATGACAAACAGAGTTATGTTTGGAGTTTAAAGATAATTTCTTACTGCTAGCAAACCATGGATCGGATATACATTTTCCTTTGAAAATGTTGCCTTTAAATTCTTTTCAAATGCACATGCTGAATCAAATTCGACAGATTTGGCCTCGATTGCTACCTTTAGAGGTATTTCCAGAAAATATTAAACAGCACGAACATCTAATTTGTCACACCTCTTAAAGTCTTATTAATCTTCTTTGCTGCTCTTTGTTGTAGTTTGAACTGCACACAGCTGTACATACAAAAAGATCTAATGTATGGAGCAGCAAACATTGACACTTCAACACATATATGCAATCAATACCAACATTACTAGAACTTTACACCCCGAAACCCACTGATCCCTGCATCACATCCGCACCATTTTTTTCACGTTAAGACAACTTTGGATAAGACAGGATTGTAAATTTAAACTTCTTCTAACTCTCGCTGCATGTGAATCCGACTAACAGGCAGCATTTCTGATGTTGACTCACATTATAGGCAAAAATATCCTGGGGTAATGAACTACTTCGGAGGTCCCACAGATAAAGACCTATCTTTTATCGCTGCACAGCAGCGGGTAGATAACTTCTCTTCTTCACCGGTAATATAATGCTGTAATGCAATGCGGCTTACATGTTTGTACGGCAGTTATCGTGTAGTACAAATTACAGACTAAATAGTCCTAATTTGGTTTCAATTTCTCCCTCTGATATTTGATGAAATGTTGACATTCTTCTGTATAGATTACAAGACCATATTACAATGATTTGGATCATATGATTTATCACATATTAATATCATTCTAATTACATGTAATTGAAGTATGATTTTATTTCACTATATAGCTGCTACCATTTTTGGGGCAGGAAGAAATATTAGACAGGAATTCACCATTCTTGCAAGGCTCAATAACATTCTTTACTTTCAATATAGTAAGCTCTCTTTCTTTGTTCTCACTCTAATTTTTATTCCATTCTATTTGTATTGATATGTCTTGACTGAACAAGTGGAAGGCTGGACTCATTAAATTCAACCTTATATCCTGAAATAGCAGCCAAAATAAAAGGGTCTCGCATGATATTGCAATATTTATCATGAAATGACTGCAAATGTGCAAGGCTGGTTTCTCTAAAGTACAAAATAAAATATCTATATTTTCTTTACAAAATCATGATGATAATGAAGTAATTTGAGTACAATCAATAAAACCATAACTATGCGTCACAGTGAAGGCTACATGCTAACAGTGTATACATTTCCAGTAATTGCAACATTATGATTCCATCCTATGAAGTTCATTAGCTCAATACAGTCTTAATTGCACATATAACACATTTCGACATTTGCGCATCATCAAAGTAAAAATATGTTCAGCTTTCACAATAAAACATAGCTATTAGTAATTAAGGTATGATATAACAGTGGCCTTGGTGAGAGGAACTAAAAGCATTCAAGGCTGGGTCTGTAATTTAATCATGGTCACCGAAAGTTTACAGACAGTTCATGCCCATTAGCAATTAATTATGGCGCTGCAACCATGGTAATATTATAAAGTTCGTTGTGATATACTTCCTGTTATTTTGATTTCAGGACACTGTCATGTACCGTTTTAATTTATCATCTCATTACAAGGTGAAGAATGAACAGCACCACCCCAAAGAACTCATACATAAAGTACATTTAGTCTGTGGACCCCAACTGATTCCATCTCTATATAGATTGGTGGCTATTAATTATAATAAAACCTGTGCATAGGGAAGTTTACAGGATATGACTCAAATAACTGAACTAAAGTGTACATTCTAACAAGCTAACTAACGAGGTAACTAACAAACTAACTAACTAAGTGTGTGTGTGTGTGTGTGTGTGTGTGTGTGTGTGTGTGTGCGCGCGCGTGCATGCGTGCGTGTGTGTGTGTGTGTACACATGTGAATAAAAACACATCAATAAAGGTCAATACATTTTTGGAATATCTACTATTTCAGTATCATGTTTTACTACTTTGAAGGCATTATTTGTTTTCTAAACATGTTGGCTATGGAAACCGGATGGGTCCTGTGTTAACTCCATGGGATTTTTAGAATCTCGGAGGCAACAGGTTAACATGTGTAGAGTACATTGAATATTTTCCTTAATTTCTGTGATTATGAAAACTGAGCATATAAATCACAGTTGGTAATGCATCATAAACTTGCCAGGTTTGTGGAGAACAGAGGATATGCTTTCATTCCAGTTTTGAAACAAATCTCTTTTAGTATTATATTCACATCCATCACTGTACTCATCATTGTCATACGGGAGTTCTCCTTTTCACAATATTTGAGTTCAGTCATTTTTATAATACATTTGAGATCAATTGGACTTACAATAAGTCAGTCTCTAGTGTCTACCCATTTGTATTGCTCTAACTATGGTCCATTGTTCTTCTGGCTTGAATCTCTCAGAATGGGTATTAGTTTGATAAAACATTCATTGTTTCAAGACAAGTCCCCTAATGACAAGGCAAATTTACCCCCCCCCCTTGTAGATTTCAAAGCTTCAGCAAAGCAAAACTCTACAAAATACTATACAGACTGAAATTATTTTCAAGACTCATTAGATGCAAAGAGTATAACCTGATGATTGTTCACTAAAAATAAATAATTGTGAGTATTTATTTGTCAAATTACTTATTTTTAGAGGTTAAGTTACTTCTAGGCTAACAAAGAGTATTAACATTTAATACTCCCATGCAAATTACTCATGTTCACAGTTTGAAAGATCAGCTTTTGATTATCCTTTTGATGCATTTAGTAGAGACAACTTGCTGACACAAAAATTTCCACAGATGTAGGTTAAAGACACTTTATATAATAGTGGGAGACCCGTTTAAAAAAATTGTCAAGCTTTGCTTTCTGAAATATCTGACAGTGTTTGAATGGATAAATAAACACTCTAGAACACAAAACTTCAGACAGTTATGTTGTCACTTGTAAAATATGTACTGATAAAAATTAGCACATAAATTATTTTCGGCTGATGAAAATTCTGCAACACAGCAGTTCATGGGGAAAACTGGAATGGTCTCTCAATAATTTTTACTTTTTTAAAGCACTCAATGATCATTATGAACTGTAATTTTTTTCAGGGCTTCATTTCTAGACCTCATCAGAGACACTAGTAGCACGGGGAATAATGTAGCTCACATTTTTTTAAAAACAAAAATATTGTTATGTGATGCCTTTAATGTCAGCTAGCTAGCATCTACATGTATAAAATCATCTTTGTGGACCATCATTCATCCCTCCCTCAAGTCCTCTCCGGGGACCAAAAGTGCCCTTCAACACTCTAACAAGATTGAATGGACTACAGGTGGGACTAAGTGAAAATACACTTCCATTCATCATAGTCCCAGTTTGGTTTGTTGTTCTACAGGGGCTACAGACTGTCCAGTCCGATGGTCAAACTCGGTCAGATCACGGGCGATCTGGAACCGAAACTTCCTTCAGCGACTAGTGGGGTAAAAAACGGTTCCATCTGGATTCACTGAATGATTTGATTTGATTATCTCTGCCTTTAACTCCAACTTTAAACTCCTACAGATCCCTCGACTTTGGAACTCATAAACCCTATTTAAATAGTTGTGACTTGATGAAAATTGGGGGATAATGCTCACGCCTGGAGGGTTATCACAGTTAAATCCTGCACCAGTTTTGACTGAAATTTGTTGGGATAAAATCGCAATGAGTTCCAGACATCTAAAGAACCCTGGATATCCGCGACCGCATACTGAGTTATATATTCTGCTGACAGGAAAGATGACTTTTCGAGCAAAATGGTAAATGTAGGCCAATAAAGTACCTTTATTCATTATTGTATGATTTTATTACTGTCACAAATTTGAAAGTATAATTTGTCTAATATAAGTACAATTGAAGATATTTTCCATTTATTAGCGGAGTTTATTTCAATTACCTGTATTCCATTGATATATTGGCTCGTTGAGATGATATCGTAATTTGTCAACTGAATTTTGTGAATCTTATCAATTTTCATAATGCCGCATATTACACACTGCTAGATGTGGGAAGGGGTTCCTTATTACACCAACAAAAGCCCTGAAAAAAATTGTATTTCAAAATGATGCTTTAAAAAAAGTGAAAATCTACAAGCATTCAAATTGACCGGATTCACCTGCCAATTTCCTCTCATAGACTTACTGTGTGCAGATCTAGCTTATTTTATCATCCACCTGAGTAGAAATTGTTTACTCATGCATACCTTGTCATTGGCAGCATAACTTTCCACACTTTTGTATTCTAGGGTGTTTATTTGTCCATTTGAACACTACTATGTAGCTCAGATTTCAAACTTAAATTGAAGCTCCACAATGTTAGCCAATCACTTTAAAGTATGCTTTCATCTACTGAAGATAGTAAACAAGTGTTATCAAACAAACAACTGGTTACTTGAACTCAGTTGATCCCCCCCTCCCCCCCGAAAAAAACAAAACAAACAAAAACAAATGACAAACATTAGACTCTTGAATACTAAATGCTGAATATGCAAGAAAGTTCCACTATAAACATTGAGGATACAGTCCCAGTCCCTCAACTGGCACAACCCAAAAGCAAAGTGAAACATTTAAAAAGTACTTACACATGGCCTAACTCATGAGCCATAGTGAATGCAGCACTCAGACCATTGTCTTCTACGATCGAGCAACTTCTTAACGGATCACACACTGTTCCAAGTTCAGCCAGACCTGGAAGAAACAATGTGAATGAATTAATACATCAATAATAACAAAGACAGATAGGAAATCAATGCACAAATAACAATATGACACTCTGGGAGACCTGTAAAAAATTAATAGAACAAGAAATTAGGTTACTAGGACAAAAACATCCTGATTCTATTTTGACGAATCATGTTTGTTTACATTTTTCAGAGCTACGACTGTATGTTTCCTAAAATAAACTGACATTTCTCTTCATTGGTAAATCACGATACTAAAGTTCCTGACTACAATACCCACTGAAACATGTGGTATATAAAACATCCTGATTTTGCTTGTTTTGACGTGCATCAGTAATTTCAGTGGCTATTAATACGGTTACATTATTGCTTCCAGCTGGCTGGGAGTACAATATCGGGACAACTTTGGATGGCTATTGTCTGTGTATACTACGGAGAAATGTACATTAAATCTGGAAGGGAAATAGATAATAATTTGGTCTGTAATCATGCATAAACCTACAGGTATACCACATCTGTGTCTGTGTGTCTGTGTCTGTGTCTGTGTCTATGTCTGTCTGTCTGGAAATATTCATCTTCCATTACTCAGTATCTCTATGCACAAACTGTCTTCACAATTTGACATTTTTTACCAAAAATATTTACATATGTACCAGAGTGCAATAGTACTTCACATTAATGGCTAAACATCCAGCAGGTGAAATATTACAAATGTTGAACCCTTTAAGGCTTGCACATGAATAAATTGGGTGATGTTTATGACTTATGTGTTATCAACCAAACCTTAGACAACAAAGATTTTTGTGATATTGTAATGAAACTATGAGGATATTTTTCACACGAGAAAAACAAATATATTTGTACATTATCCATTGATATGGCATGAACAGGAACTCAGTATCTCGTATTTGTTTCACCTAAATAGTTTCCATGAAAAGGGGGAGCAATTTGAGTGAGTTTAATACCAAGAAGTGTTTTCTTGTATAATCAAATTGTAAATAGTGGAGATCCTGTTCCCAATCTAAGTCCAAGATGTAGGTCATGTCAAACCACAGACCTAAACAGAAACCTCTACCTGGACATATGTTTACATGGCCTGTCTGTTCTCCTTTCTAATGCAGGGTCAACTCAGGAGTGTGGAATTCAGTGATTCTCTAGTCGATTCATGCAGAGAAGGAAAATATTAAACAACTTGTGTTGTGTCCAGGATAAACCTACTACTACAAATCTGCAGGCACATCTAATTTTTGACACTTGCCCTCATTTTTGTATCATACACAGCTATACCCTAACTGTTCACGAGATGATCTACATTGTAATTAATACAGCACATTACCCTACCCCTCATCCACAGAGGTCTCTCTTACCTCCATGCCCTCATCCACGGGTATCTATACATTACATTCACATTTGCAATTTCTCTGAGATAGTTAATATCTTGATACCTGTTAATATAACTCATATTTGCAGTTAGTATTGACCGACATTTTCAGGACAGTTCCTGAAAGTTGTAGCTTGGTGTCAGTTTTTAAGTGACAACACGCTTATACAGAAGCCCCCTACATCTCATATCCACAGACAGTTTTCTTCATTTATACTGGTCTAGTAGTAGAACATGTATCTAGATTTGTGTGCAATATAACCTCAGCTTGACTTAACAGGTTATCATATTTTTCTGGGCTTCTGTGAAAGCCTGTCAAAAATCTTAGATACATGACAAGGTAACATTATTACACTTACAGTTACAGATACAAAATCATTCACTACTCCACTAGAACATAACTTTAATCGTAATCACCTAGATCAGTTTGCATCATGGTGGGTTCAACTCTTGTGTAAAGTTTGGTGTAATCATTGATGCAGACATACACACAACTTGAAGTTAAACCACAAAGCAATAGATATCACTTGATATCTAACCACAGTGCCTTGATATAACTTAACATAATACCACAATACAACTCTGTCATAGTCTGTGATTGAAAAACACGAGAGCGATGCCAGGCACTCGCTGAGTAGTTACTGAAGTTTGAGCAAAGATCATTTTACAACCCAGCAATTCTGAAAAACCAGTGCTGATTCAAGCCTCTGGAATGCTTGATAAAAGGAACAAATATTTGAATTTGAAACCACATCATTGAGTTTTCTGGAGAAAAATATATAAATGTATAAACACGCAAACTGCTGTACTTCAACAACAATCTAAAGCCAATTCCCACACCAAAAAAAATAACTTGTACAATGAACTTTCTGCCTTTGGTAACATAAGAGCTACCTCCTAAATTACATTAATACAGAGTTTCCTTCCATAATTATTTGTGGCAGTTAATTTAATGATGTTCAACAACATCATAAAGATGACAGTAATTTTACTGCAAGAATAAGGTCGCCTGAGAGGATTTACTTGAATTCATCCAGGGTTAGGGTGGGAAAACACACTTAATACATGGATTAATGTGAATATTTTTCACCCTTCAGTTTAAATTTTTGTTAATATAACTGGAATAACAACTATTCCTTGTTATAGATATATTTTTTTACTCAAGAGTATTTTAAAAATTTCATGAAATTTCATATTTTTAAAGATATTTCCTTATTCAGTTACCATGGTTACACATCCATGATGTGTATTGTCATGACATACAGTCTATTGATGAAAAATACACAAAGTCCACATCTCATAATGTCATAATGATATCAATTTTGTGTCAATGTGATTGGAGAAAACATACAAACTTGAAGTGTCTAAATATCATGACAAAATGAGTTTAGAGATTTGTTTTTCCCCCAGGCCAAATGATGTTCAAGTAACTGCTAGCAGTAACTGCCCTATGTGAGTTTATCAAATGATGATCCTAAATTTGCTTTCTCATGTGAGCGGAATATTTTTTCACAATATTTCTTTTCATTAACCCATGTTCCTTGAAGTATGTGAAAAAAAGTTAATTGATAAGGAGGCATACACTCGGACAAAGTCTGAAGTTGTAATATCACCAATAGACCAAGACTGAGGGAATTATGTTGATTTCAAACATACAGAGTACTTGATTGTAAATTTGTAATGTTAGGAAATATTTTATGGTGATTTTGGGAAGGAAGCTGGAAGCTAGAAATTTGGGTGTAAAATTGTTCATACTATCTGGAGAAGAAACCACCAAACCTCAGAGATATATGAAATGAATTAGTTGAGGACGTGAAGTTAAGTTAAGACAAGGTTCGGTCAACCACATTGACTGCCTAAATACCTCAAAATATGAACATAAGATTTCGTATGAAAGATATTTTTATAGAGCTGAAATTTTGTGGTGATAATTCTGAGTCAGAAATGCAATATGGTTTGTTTTTTAGATATGTCATAATTTTTTTTGTTGGGTATGTTGTCCAGTGAAGCTAATTGGGCATATTAGTTGTCTGCGTTTAGAACATGCAACTTTTTTGACTTCCTGCCATAGACACTCCTTCTGACTGTTTTACCCGCAGACATACTATTGCAATTAATCAAACTCTTGTATTTTTCAGACAGGACGCAAAAGATATAGTTTTCTTTATATAGATAAGTAATGTA
>JZLH01S0379418.1:6540-19880 GCA_001188425.1 Eucidaris tribuloides
CTATTTTCTTTTCTCTTCTCTTCTTTTCTACTCTTTCCTTTCCTTCTCTTCCTTCTCCTCCCCCTTCTTCCGTTAACTTGATCATGTAAAAACACACTGTAAATTGCTTCAGAGCTCATCATTTTGATGAAGATACCAGCACGAACCCGTGACCCTGAACTCGTTCTGAGTTCGAGGCCTGAGCCTTGTCACATAGGGACCTGGGTGGAGAAGGGGGAAGGGGGTAGCCTGGTGGCCAATGGCTATTGCCAGTTGATTACATATTTTACATTATTCTCTTCGATATTAAACATGTGTATTCAAAACAGGCGGACAAGTCATTTCTTTTGGCGGGCTAGCCAGAATTCTGGCGGACTACCTAAAATTTCAGCTGACTAGTCCGTCTGGCTAGTTTAAAAAAAAGTTAAGCGCGACCCCTTGAACTGCTGACAAACAATGGGGGGGGGGGTACCTTTGGAATGGCAGAAATTAAATTGTGATGCATCATGCTCTAAAAGCAAAACAAGGGAATGGAATGGGTTTTTAGTGAGGAATCCGGTACTTCATATTCTGTCTTGAAGAGGAGTGCTAAGTTATGCTTGAATGTTGCATCTGTGCACAATCGTCCAATTAAAATGAATAATCATAATCATTAGTTTGCTCCTTCACTCTTGTACAGAAGACACCAAATAATATCTAGTAGATCTATAAAGTAACACTAACAGATCTATAGAAAAATTTCCATTTTTAGTACTGTCTGAAATGAGGATATTAAAGACACTATATAACACTGTGGAAGACCCGTTTAAAAAATTGTCGAACTTTGCTATCTGACATATCTGACAGTTTTTGAATGGACAAATAAATACCTGAGAACACAAAAGTTTGGACAGTTATGCTGTCACTAGTACCATATGTGCAGATACAAATTGGCACATTAATTTTATATCGGGCGATAGGAAATTCTGCAACACAGCAGTCTATGGAGAAAAGCTGGAATGGTCTCTCAATGATTTTCACTTTTTTGAAGCACTTAATGATTGTTTTACACTGCAATTTTTTCAGGGCTTCATTTTTAGACTGTATCAAAGACACTAGTAGCATGGGGAATCATGTAGCTCAGATTTTTTAAACTGGAAACATTGTTATACAATGCCTATAGAGCAAAATTCAACATTTATGAAAAGAACAATTATCATATCCCTCTATGAATATTCATGAGCATTTTCTAAAACGCAATTGGCTGATAGATGCTCGTACAATCAAAAATAATTTCACTAGAAATTAAAAATCCTCGCCAAAGCTCCATATATTTTTCACTATTTTTGTCTGGGCAGCATGGCGCCTACTGCGCATGCTCATTACCCAATCAAAATGGCGGTGTCGATCGCCGCGACACTCAAAACAACAATTTTAGAGCCTATCTTCTTTGTTATTTTATGATTTTAATGTTATTTTTACATTCCATTGTTGTTGTGATGAAGATTTCACGTTAACCCTTCGAATTATTAGCGCCGATTTTATGAATTGTAAATTGAAATGCGGGAAATTAACAGAAATTTGACTCGCATCGCGTACGGCTGCGGCTTACTGGGTCAGCCCACACGCGACGTGTGCAGGCTGTGTACGTATTGAATAGCAAATTCGTCAGTTGCGTAAAATGTGACTGTTCTCTCCGTTTTGGACGCTGAGTCTGACGGCGGTAACTACGCATTAGTTCGACACCACTTTTAGAGTTCGCATACTATTATTGTTAAATTTTATTAAGTCGGAGGCAGGGTTGGCAGTTTCTTCCGCAAGCGTTTTTTTCCGCCGGTTTTTACCGGTTTTTCCGTCCCGGAAAAAACAGGTTTTTTCCGCTTTTTCGGAAGAAACGGAAAAAACCTCCTACGTCTTTATTTTCTTATTCAAGATTTTCATTTTATATACTAACATAACTATAATAAAACAGGACAGCTCTTTTGTCTCTTTGTTCTCCCCTGTTATGAACTTCTAACCAGGGATGTAGTCGAGGCTGGCCTCGAGGCCGGATTTTGCCGGCCTTGGTCCTGGCCTCGGATCGAGTCACGTGTGCAAAGTCTATGGGAAAAATATTTTTCCAGCGGCCTCGTGACTTGGAACGGCCGGCCTCGACTACATCCCTGCTTCTAACCATGTAGTTTGTTGATTCCCTCCTATTTATGGTCACTTCTCCATGCAACTACATGTAATTGTAATCAGTTGATTGTACTATAATGTAGCTCAGTTTATAGCATGAAGAAAAATTGTCAAATAATTAGCCCTGTGTAACTGTAAGCTGTTGTGCCAGATACTTAAATTGGTCACCTTTTAGTCAGAAGTTTTAAGAGAATTGCTTTGATGCCAACCATAATATAAGTGATACAGTAATGGTTGTGGCAGACAGGTACTCTCAAAGTATGCTGAATAAATTAAAGCATAAGTTTAATTTTGCCAAATTTTTTTTATTTGAAAGGTTTATGCCCATAAGTCATAATCACACCAATAACAGATTCTGAATGCCTTTAGTTGTTGTTTTTTAATCAATTAATGAAAAATCTCTGGGGGGGGGGGGACCCCGAGATTTTTGACTAAATTTAACATTATAGCATCCAAAGGGTTAATAAGGTGTTAAGGTTAGATGAATTATACCTCATCAGAAAGATCAGAGTCTGCTTCTTATGGTGAGGTATAATTCAGATAACTTTAACGCCTTATTAACCCTTTGGATGCTATAATGTAAAATATAGTCAAAATCTCAGGGTCCACCCCCCCACCAAGATTTTTCATTAATTAATTACAAAAAACTAAAGACATTTAGAATCTCTTATTGGTGTGATATGACAGGGCTCCACACTAACTTTTTTGCCTGCTTGCCCATCGGGCAAGTGAAATTATCACTTTCAGATTTTTACTTCCCCGATAAACAATAAACTAAAACATTAAAAATGATTTCTCGATAAATTTAAACAATAAAGTTTTTTATAGCATTGGACATTTATAATTTTAAATCTGGGGGTATACAATGAACGAAATAATGTTGAAATAGACCTGAACACAAAATTTATGTCATATTTTTGTTGTTTACGGACATATCTTGCTCATTTCATGATCAAAATTTTACTTGCCCAATCGGGGAAGTAAAGTTCAACATTTTGAGTTTTTACTTGCTCCACATGAAATTTTACTTGCCCCGGGCAAGCGGGATAATTATTTTATTTCAAAATATTAAATTCTTGGATTTAGATTGTGGCAAGAAGTTTTTTTTTTTCTTGTTGTCTGTTAAATATGTTGTTGCCAGTTATAATTGCTGTAATGTATACTCATTCTCCTAAAAGTACTACATATTTATTGGGCCCGGAAATATTGTTTGGAGGTTTCTTCCAGTTTTTTCCAGTTTTTTCCGGTAAAAACCAGAAAAAAGGGGTTTCTTCCAGTTTTTTCCGCTGTCCCGGAAAAAACTAGTTTTTTCCGGAAGAAACCCAACCCTGGTCGGAGGGATATAAAACAAATATACCAAGCATTAATTTCGAAAGTAGAGTGAAATTATCTATCTTCGGACGGACTGGCAGTAATATATTTCCTCGGGGCTTCGCCCCTCGGAAAAAATATTACTATGCCAGTCCCTCCTCAGATAGATAATTTCCACTATACTTTCTCACAGCTTGGTATATTTGTATCTATCCTCCTCAGAATAAATTTATTGTGTAAAGACTAAGACTAGAGTCAAGAATCCTTGAGCTTCAAGCATACACAAACTTTTGACAAGGTCTGGTGAATGACCCTGAATTTAACTAATGTTGATAAAATGTAAACGAACAGAAAGATGTAGCATTTGCACTTTAGACATGATAAGAAAATGATAAAGCAAGAAATGCATTGCCTCATCATTGTGTGATGCTTTGAATTCTTAAAAAAGAGCATACTTTCTGTTCAACTTTCTCTGTTGACCATAAAAGCTTGAAAAAAAAAATATTTAGAATAGCTAATCTTGTCTTTGGAGAGACTACAAGAAAAGAAAGAAAAAAATCTCAGAGTTGATGGCAGGGGAAAAATTCATGGGGGCTCAGGGCGATTTCGCCCCCGAAATGGCAAAGATCCCCCGAAATGTGTAAAAGAGCTCCCGTAAATGGCCACAGGGATCAATACAAAAGAGTATCTGGAAAACACTAAAACAGGAAAAGTAGCCCCGAAATGAAAATTTTATTTTTTTCCCTGCTTGATGGTATGTTGGCAGAGGCCTACTCCAAATTGATTTGAGGTGAATAATGCTAAGTACTGTACACAATCCAAGAAATCAACTTACATGTACATGTAGATCCTGTCAGATAGCATTACAGTGTATAATGGATTGTGACATAATTTGCAAATTTACATTTTGGATCTTTGTATTGTGGCAAATTATCATGTATCTGCTGTAGTGTGGTTGTATTTGTTTAGAAGATGTACACACGTACAGTAGATAATCCTTATAAAGGAATGTACATGTACATGTATCATCAGGACCAAGTGCCTTCTTAACCCGTTGCCTCCGAGATTCTGAAAATCCCATAGAGTTATCACAGGACACATCCGGTTCCCGTAGCCAACGGGTTAACAATGTTCAAATCTAACACTCCTGATCACGTACAGATTTCATTTAAGTGCTGACTTTTTATGTCATTGTAGACCTATCTGTCATACATGTATTTCCTTTGTATAAATTGCTATATGAGATCCCACCCCTTTTTCAAGTGGATTTTGGCCCATTATTGTTGTTTTGTGTTCCCTAGCTGTGCATCCGTTTTTATTCAAGCAACTTGGTGTTATCATTTTATGATCAGAATAAGCACGGCTATGAGCGATGTGTACCAGTTGATAAATCAAGTACACTTTGAATTGTTGTGTAATCTGTATGCACATTGTTTACACAACACCACTTGTCACTTGAAATCAGAAATACATGTAGGCTCTGTGTGTGGCTTTGTAAACATCACATTGGGAGAGTCACAATTAGGATTGGGGAAGGGGGTGGGGGATAGAGGATTGAACCCCAAGCAGGTATGCAAATCCTGTAAAATTCTGAAAGGAGTCTGACGCCCATGCCCAGGAAACGCCATTTCTCGGATCATATTTAATTCCATGGCATCTGAAAATATGATTAAGAATTACTTGGCAGAAATGGGGGGGGGGGGGGGTATGGCACCCACATTGATCAGCAAAAAGTAGACAAGCATGACACTTGCAAATGATGATTATAGAAAAAAAATCAACTTCAATGTCAGGCTCAGGCTAAATCCATATAGTTGGTGCTTAACCAAAATCCAACACCATTTTTATAACAAATCAAATATCATGATGCACTTCAAATTTCATACTACATGTAGTTCTCAGTGCGTGTGTGTGTGTGTGTTGGGGGGGGGGGGAGGTTCACTGTAAGTATGCACTACCGAGTGCCTGGAAATTGGGGATTTGGGGGTGTATGCTGATAATTTTCTTGTTTATAAATCTTTCCTTCCTTTCAGATTTTTTTTTTTTACTCTTGATATGACCGCTACTGTCACAATACATGTAGCATACATGTATTAAAGAATTCTGGACGAAACATACCATACATACACAACCCTTTTGTGTACACACAGCCATGCAGATTGCACTAATGTTAGCACATGTATTTCATTATCATTATTATTATTTTAATAATAGTAGTAATAATAATAATTATTATTGTTGTTGTTAAATATTATAGTTCATAGTATGTAGTATACTGTATTGACTCCTGAAATGTTCACAAGCAAAAATGATTTGACATCAAGACATTTAAACAATACTGTAAGACTCTCATGAGCATGATTACGTATAGTTACAAAACCTTTATTTAGAAATCATTCTGTTATGTACTGTAAACCCAGTGTTACCATAGCAACCAGAGGCCATATAACAGCCATCACAGCATTACAAAGCTATTTCGGTTGAGCTCAAGTCACAAGTATATTAACTGCGTCATCTGAGGATGCATAAAATTCAACAAACAGAAGGCAGTACCATGTACAGGTATTAAAGGGAAATATTAATTCTAGTAGCTGACATATACCCTGTTTTTAGGAAATTTGTAAATTGAACAAAATGGTTGAGGACTTGAAATAATATTGTTGTATGTTGAGATCAAGTATTCAAGTGGAGGTCAGGAGTGTCAGGAGTTTTGTAATAGGAAGATGAAAGACCTAAAATTGTGTAATGTTTCAAGGCTCCTCACCTCTTAATCTCTTATATGAAGTTGGTATATTGATGGATCAACTGTAAACTCACAAAATGGAATTTCAAAAGGATTGAATGTAGAAGATTTAAAAAATGCTAGCATTTGGTAGCTGTACAGACACTCCTTCATCTGTTATTGCTTCCAAGGCAAGTTAATGCTTTCTTGGAGAAATCAAACAATAACATACAACAAATACATGTAGGTTGAAAAATCTTATTTTTCTAGTATTCAGTCAATGTGCTCTCTTGCTTTTTCTTTTTTTATATCTCTGAGCCAATTTAAATGCTTTCTTTTGGAAATACTGGTACAAAAATGATCACAACTTGCAGTATGTAGAATGAAGTGTATATATTTTTTTATAATTGTATGTTTTATTTGAGAGATATAATCCACTTACTTTTGTATACATGTACAAGTGATTAGCAATACATGTAATTGGAAGGCAACACAAATGATGGTTGACAATTCATTCCATTGTAGTACTTCCCACTCACACCTACGTGCAAGTATCCATATTTACATATGAACAGAATAATATATTTTTGACATCCATCATCCTCACAGTCAAGGAGACAAATTAACTAATGTCATAATGCAAATTGTATGCATACAGTATCTTTCTGAAAAAGGTTAACCAGGGGCAGACCAGGCGGTGCAAGGTAAAATCTCGGGGAGGGTGAAAATTTTCAAAGAATTTCATGAATTACTGTATTGAGCTTTGAAAACTGGGCATGACTTTCTGTATTCTTATTTTTTTATATTTCAATTAGTTTTTTCGGGGGGGGGGGGGGTTAACCCTAGTCTGCCCCCACCCCTCATGGTGCCACCTCTGATCTGTACAAACCTAAAAACTTTTAGTCCAGAGACTTGCCATATACATGTAGCAAAAACTGTTGTGCAAGTTCCATTTCAATTATTGGAAATGTATCTAGTCAGAGACAGAGACACAGATGGAAGAAATAGCTTATAAAGTTATAGGCTTGGGAGAGAAAACATCTATAAAATTTGAATTATAGAACAGTCCCATTGACACCTATGAACAAGAATGGTCTCATACATGTAGTTTCCAACTTTGTGAATGGGGTCTGTGTCAACATAGACGTGTTGACAGGCTGCCGTGACGGATCTAGGCGTAACCAAGTTATGATTTTCCTCTCAAGTGTGTGTTGAGTCAACACTGGACAGTATTAGATTAAACACAAATCATGTGTGTATCTATAGCTGACGAGAATGTGTGCAATAAGTTACCGTTTGCAGATGTGACTTTTGTATCCTAGCTAGTAGACATTTAAAAAGACATGCCTGTACATGTCCATTTAATTTAGTATTAATTAATGTTACTGAGCAGTGGTGAATCATCAAGCGGTGTTCATGTGGAAAGCAATGTTTGTGGAAAGCAATGTTTGTTTAAAAAAAAATAAATAATATTCAACCATGCTTGAAGCATGTTGTTGCTAAATTTGTAGGGGAAAAACATATTGTTTTGTTTTCAGTGATTGCTTGGTGATAATTCTTCCAAGTTCCCATGCAAAGTAATACTAAAATAGTGCAACTGGGCCTGTTTCAAAATTGTCGTAATCATGTCGGACGGAATTTGATAGCAAATGTGGCTGTCATTTTTGTTCCAGAAGTAGCTAGCTTAAATTCTTCTACATGGATATTGATAGCATACATGGTTTTCAGAATATTAGATTATCTTCCCATAAGCCTTCTCTAAATTTCTCTTAGGCTGCAAAAATTGAGCATGTCGGACGGAATCGATAGAAATGAGGACCCCCTGACTTTAGGTATTCAAACTGGTATTCTATTGAAAGTTTTACTGATTAGTTACAAATTCCCAGTCAAATGAACAGACAACCAATCATACATTTAATTCTTAAAAAGTCTTAAAACAAACTTGGTTGTCACGGAAACAGGAACAGCTCAAAATAAGGCCATGTCGGACGGAACACATCATGTCGGAGGGAATGAAAATGTTACTATCTTGGCAACTTGCCAAAATACTTAATTTCTTAGCATTGATAGGAAGGTCATGGTAGGTATTAATATTATTGATAATTAAAAAGAGTTCAAATCTATTTATAAATTTTTTACCATGGAAACATTGAAAAAATTCCGTCAGACATGTCACATTCCGTCCGACATGATTAGGTGTTAATACTGTACACTGTATGTAGCATGTTGCCAAAATCATTAATTTCTTAGCTTTGATAGGAAGGTCATGTAAGGCATTAATGTTATTGATAATGGAAAAGAGTTCACCTCTATTCATAAATTTGTTACCCTGGAAACATTGAAAAAATTCCGTCCGACATGTTAGGTTCCGTCCGACATGATCAAGTGTTAATAGCAAACTAATTGTTTGTTGTGACTTGTGCTTTGTTTTACATCCCCATGTGGATTGTAAAGGCTAATTACTTGCCAAATTTAAAGTGAATTGGGTGATCTGGCAGTTAATTACATGAGAAATGTAGGAAATTCCATTACAAATTGCACTGAAAAGACATTTTCAATTGACTCACAATCAAAGTTGCAGAATTTACCATTTTCCATTTTCAAAGTAGTGCAAAATTTTAAGTTGTATTTTCACTAAAAAAATCGTAAGTACAAGTATGAACAGAAATATTTGTCAAAACCTGATTTTTCACTTTGTTTCTATTTTTTCGTACTAAAATGTAAAAGGTAATTTTCAAACAATCATTTTCGACAATTTGAGAGTCTTAAGGGTTCATACATGTATCTTCCCACTTGGAGGTTATGAATGGATGATGACTACCATATTAGGTATAATGTAGGACTGGCATGCGTCATTACCAGTTTGATTTGAATTCTACAATTAGACAAATAATTATGATTAAAAAACGGTGCATGAGAAACACAACAAATTTTGGACATGGGTGTCTGACCATTATCGGTTATGGTAGGATTTGTACCAAAGTAGTTCTCCAAGAGTACCATGAGTCCTAAAACATGTGCATAATTTAGATTACTTATCTAACATATGTAGTCACAATCAACCATTCCCTCTCTCTGGCAAATGGTTCCCCCTTACATGGTGTGGGTGACACAACAAAATGCAAAAATACCCACATTAACATTAATTACCCTTGTACTACATGTAAATTAACTGTGTTACGACATGTATGATAAATTATTTTATGTAATTTTCATGGAAAACTATCATCTAAGATATTTAGTTTCAAAAAGTATTGAAGCCTATTGATCCCTTGCAAGTTTTAATTTTCACCCTCATGTCCGCTTTTGTTTGAAAATGGCCAATAGAAAACAATGGAAATGGGTCCCCATTGTTCATTTCATGTTTTTTATACCCCCACCAAACGAAGTTTGGATGGTGACTGTTGGCATACTGTTGTGTTGGGCGGGTGGTTGGTTGGCAGGCCATTGCAAATCTTGCAGATCAAAGTACTGCAGTACTCCTCAGTGTTTGACCAATGCCCATGAGATCTAGCACACACATTGGGGTTTTATATCACATGTGTTGGAAACTGTGTTGCCATGATAACAGCATATTATGACAATAAATCATGGAAAAATTTCGTGGATCAATCTACTCAAGTGTTTGACCAATGATTGAACGAGATTTGGCAAAAAACATTGATCTTGGGATGAAGATATATATGCAAGACACATCTTTTTAATGTGTCGGAATCTGCATTACCATGGTACATGTACATGTAATGGCATTGTATGGAGATAATTTGGAAATTGTAACACTTAAGGCTGTGCTGATGGGGGGGGGGGGCAGAGTCAGAGTGAGTCAATAATGGCACAACACTTTTCAATAGTAAATGGTCTTTAGACTGTAGATCTAGTAGCTACATGTATGTGATATGGTGTGGTAGAGTATTTTTTTCTGAAATAGTAAAAGTAAATTATGTGAACTATCTGTCCATTGTTAAACAGTAGAATAAGAATTCCAAAGAGACCATGTCAAAATTGTACATGTGATATGGTATTTTTCTTCCATTTAGGCTCTTTAATCACTTACTTTGTAAAAGGTGTTCAAACTCCAATACAACATCTGCCCCTTCTGTACCATCAGTATAACATTCATCAAAACTGGTTACAATTAAATTACCCCCCACCCCCATCCCCCATTCCAAAAAATACCCTACCAAATCCTGTTATTTTCACCCATATACATGTACATGTAGTAATAGGATCTAAGTAAAGATATGCAGAATGTGCACATTTGGTGATCAAGTAGAAGAAGAACAGATGGAAGTGAGTATTGTCCTAAATACCAGTATACTTCAGATTAGATACATGGAATTGGAACGATAACTTACAAAGGATCAAGCAGTCTTTTCAATACCAAGTGTGTCCCCAGAGTGAAGATGGATTCCTCTTTTCCACAAGCATCATACCCTGTCAAATCATATTGACAGTGTCAACCCACTTCCATCTGTTCCCAGGAATGATATTTTGGATAGGCATATCAAATATTTTATCCTAAATTTAGTTGACTTGAGGCAACCATAGCAATGATTGTTTGACAATCGCCCAATTTCACTAGTGTAAGTTTTTGACCTTGTAAGCCTTGATCAGCAGCAATAAATCAAGTGTACATGTATTTCGGCATGTGTAAAATGTGCTGAATCTCACAAAGTTCCGTCCGACATGCCAGTTTTCATGTCGGACGGAAAATAAGTCACGCTTATTTTTCTCTTACTTAATAAAGGTAAATTTTGAAAATAATTATTTGTGCTAGTACTTCATCTAAATCATTGATACTTGGCAGGGAAAAAAGAATAAAATTGCTGATAGATTTTTACAGGAAAGACTTCTTGGAAAATTTGAGCATGTCGGACGGAAAAAAATTGAGTTCAAATGTTCAAAATTGCAGGAAATTTAAATTTCATAATATGTGGTTCCAATTTATTAATCATGTGGTTTATAGCTCCTTAATATATATGAGCAGATAAATTTGCAACAAAGAAATTAAGTGCTCACACAGGACATTGTCTTTTTATGGAAAAAATTCCGTCCGACATGCTTGCAAATTGGCATAACGTTACAAAAATGACAAAAAAGGTCAGAAATCATTAAATATTTGCACGGAAATTTATGTTTTATGAAAGAGCAGATTTGAATCATCAGTAAGATACAAGTGAACATCATTTACAATAAAGTTCCAAAATTTATCAAGTTGGTTACCAATTTTGAAACAGGCCCAACTGTGGTACACAGGTATCGGGGATAAAAGCTGACGTGCTTGGCTTAAAGACACTATATAACAGTGTGGAAGCCTTATTTAAAAAAATTGTCAAACCTTGCTTTCTGGCATATCTGGCAGTGTTTGGATGGACAAGTAAACACCTTAGAACACAAAAGTTTGGACAGTAATGCTGTCACTAGTACAATATATGCAGATTCAAATTGGCACATTAATTTCCTATCGGGCGATATGAAATTCTGCCACACAACAGTCTATGGGGGAAAGCTGGAATGGTCTCTCAATGATTCTTATTTTTTGAAAGCACTTACTGATCATTTTAAACTGCATTTTTTCAGGGCTTCATTTTTAGACCATGTCAGAGACACTGGTAGCATGGGGAATCATGCAGCTCAGATTTTTTAAACTGGAAACACTGTTATATAGTGCCTTTAAAAGAAATTATTTATGTTTCTGGTCAACCCTACCGACCCAATAAAATAGCTGCGACTTGGTAAATTTTATGGCCTTTAGAGAAAAATAAAATGTTTGTTCGTGTGTGTTAAGACAACTTTACAAATTTTTCTGAAAATGTCCTTCAGATAAAAATAAACCAAAAATTATGGGCCGAAAGTGGTTCTGTAAAAGCAAAACACACTTTTTTTCTTGAGAATAAATTAATATTCTTAAAGTGTCAGTGACATGATTGGAGAACACTTGAAAATGCTCAGAACACAAATTAGTTGAATATAATAGGCTACTAATCGTACATAGCTGGGATGGATCTGCCCAGCTGGAAGGATTGCCTCTATTTGTGTATTAGAGAAATCCAAGAATAAAGATACTAGCTATCTTTCATTTTATCTGGGCCAGATAAAAATAAGATCAATAGGGAGCCACACAATACCACAAGGGATATTGACATAAGTTATTTTAGAATGAGTCAACTTTTGACTACAAGATTTTCACAGGAGAATCCGTGCATTAGTTTATTTGATTATAGAGTAGTTTCAGCCCAAGTTTAGGACTACCCCCAATCATGTCATTTACCTTTAACATAAAATTTTTGCTTAAATTACCTTCCGACCCATTGTTTGAGGGGTCCTGTTACTGGAAGCCAATTTAATTTTGGCCTTAGGCTTACAGATGTTTTGCTCTTCTGCCTCAATCTTCCCTGTTTCCCCAATATCTTGCTTTCATTTTTTTTTCTGTTCGTGCAGGTCAAACTGAAATGATAAATGAAAAAATCTCCACATTAGTCATCACTGATGTTACCACGGCAACACCATCTCAACCTGTGTCTTCTGTCTGGGTTAGTATCATCTTCACTCGCAGCATCACTCCAATTTGACTTACCACATGTTTTATTTGATAGTTCAGAGGGATGTGAAAATTACATTCTGTTTGATGAAATGCAGAATGTAATGTTGTTTTCATGGATATGAAGCACTGTAATAACAATTACAGGCCTAATGATAACGATGATGATAATAATAATAATAATAATAATAATAATGATGATGATGATGATGATGATGATGATGATGATAATAATAATAATAGTAATAATAATACTAACAATAATAGTAGTGATAATAGTAGTAGTAATAATAGTAATAGTAATAATGATAGCAGCAGTAGTAGTAGCAGTAACAATAATAATAATGTTGATAATAATAATAATAATAATGATGATGATGATGATGATGATGATGATGATGATGATGATGATGATGATAATAATAATAATAATAAATTAATAATATCAAATACTACTATTTCTACTACCGGTAATACTACAAAATTTATTTCATAAATCTTATTAAAGGTTCGTGACATGATTGGGAACACTTGAAAATGCCTCAAGAACTAAATGAGTTGAAATATATATCAACTATTCACCAGCTGGAGTGGATCTCCCAGCTGGAAGGTTTTGTCTCTAATTTGTTT